>JAMRYI010000476.1:0-127737 GCA_029231635.1 Ditylenchus weischeri
AAAAAATAAAATTCAATAACACTCAAAAAAAAAAACTCAAAACCAATGACTTGTCATTGAAAGATGCCGAGAGAATGGTGAAGTCGGCCGAACAATTAGAGCTTAATGTGGCCAAGTTTCTGCATACGGCAACCACCCACTACATATGATGGGTGAATGCCAAGTCCAGGTGAAATTTGGCAAAAGATGAGTTGAAAGCCATTCTCATGAATGGCAGAAACTTGCCACTACATTAGTAACGAGTCCGAGTTTTTGTCTATCAAAGTATGCCGCCTTTTTGCCCCATACCTATGGGGCACTTTCAAAGATAAACCTAAAAGCATAGGAGGGTTTTACGCTCCGCCCCTTTTCTGCGCTCTACCTTTAAAACTCTTTTAGCAGCTGTTAGCCTGCGTTATTTCGCAATATGTTTTTGAAATATAGCTCAACCAGACCAAGTGTTACTCATTTTGCAACAATATTGTTAAACACATAGTTCAACCAGTTTTTGGCGGAAATGAAATGGAGTAGCCGTGGGTTTTTGTCATACACTTAATAGCCGTGCAATTTTCGGCGGGAACGAAGTGGAGTGGGCGTGGCTCTAATGAAACCAACCAATCAGCGTGTAGCATTCCGAATTGGATGTGTAACTATAGCGGGTGGTCAAAAAGTTCCCGATGGATTTTCAAAGCTTCATTTTTATGTTTTCTTATCATATCTCTGATCTGTTGATACCATTTTAGCCACAAACTCCGCTTTCATTTGATATATCATTCTACTAATACAGTTTAACAAATATATAGCAGACCTGCACGCGCTGGAATAGTTAGACTGCATCAGCAAGAGTTACAAGGTGATGGAAATAAATCGCATGCTCAACTGTGCCCAATCAACTGTCTCGGATGCCATCAAGCGATTTACGGAGACAGGCAGCAATGAACAGACCAAGAAGCGGGCGCCCATCAACTCTTTGACGGAGGAAAACATCCAACTGATAGCCGACAGGATTTGCTACTGCAACGACCATGAAGAAGGCCACATCACTCCCAATCAGACTCAAAAGGAGTTGGCCGCTGAGCTTGGAATTTCCGCTTCGTCCGTCCTCAACATAATTCACGATGTGTTTGACATGAAGTCTAGGAAGACTGCTGAAGGCCCTCTGCTTATTAATGATCATTAATGACCATTTTAGGCAAAAAATATTTTTTCTCAAATAATCGTCCGCGCCCTAAAAACAAGTTTTTTTTGTACTAATTACGACCTGATAAGTTCAAAAAAGTGGTCAAAAAGCACTTTTGCGAGGAGGCGGTATAACGAACTCCGGCCGGTTTGGGTAATATAAAAGTCGTTTGAGTAGCATACAGGTGGATAATACCCGAAAAACTGTCATTTGACCTGATATCTGAAGGCGAAAATTCAAATTGTGTTAAAAAAAGTTAAAAATAATAACTTTCACTCCAAGACAATGACATAAAAACAATAAAAAATATATATGAAAAAATGGCTGTATTTGGTTCCGAATTGTGCGAGTTTGAATTTTTTTGGTTTCGAACCTTTCCGTTTTCGATTTTTTCCGTTTTCGAACCTTTCGAGTTTCGAACTTTCCGTTTAGGAACATGTTTGTTCGAAAATATCCCTTTTCGCTGATAAGGAGTGGCTGGAACTCCTACATTAATATTTCTTTAAAAAAAACTTGATTCATATTAAGCTTCAAGAGTTAACAGTAATGTATTAACAGGAGACCTGGCATCTATAGGAGTATTTTTCATTCTATGCCCTGAGGTCAGGAATGTACAGTTTGGATAATATGCCAAACTGTCATTTGTATCTTTTATTTTATGAAGATACAAAAGGTTAAGCAAAATGGCACTGGATAGTTGTGGATGCATTTTTTTATATTGTACAGAGTGGCGCAACGTAAACTGGTGAATGAATTTTTGCCATAACTTTTTTATTTTCAAAGATTTTGACGAGATCTTTTTTAAAAGAAAGCTGAATAGATGAAAGCGATGATACCAAACTTGCAGTAAAAGCTTTATTTGAACACACTCAACAACATCAGATATTTCATTAATATTCTTCTTCAGCAGACTTTCCATTCACTTCAAGGCAGTATTCGAGACGTGTTTGGTAGGCGCTGATTGCTATTGACCATTCCTGGAAGACTTGCGGCGCTCTCAATTCTTGTTCAAGCTCATTGAACAACAACCCTTTCCCTTCTTCTATGAACCACTCGACGTACTTGGCTTTCTCTTGAGCTGGCAAACCATGGCCTAATAGAAGGAAAAATTAACATTTTAATAAAACATATTTTTAAAAACGATCTCAGCAACAAAAATAAGCGTGTTTGTTATCATTCGCTTTCTCATCTATTCAGCTTTCTTTTAAAAAAGATCGTGAGATTGTGCATTGACTCAGCAAGAGAGTTGCAACATTTGGAAATTCGAAAGTAGAAGAAATCGCATTTAAGATTGATTTTATAATCAAAAAAAATTAAAATCAGTAACAAACTTAGAAAACTATATAAGAAAGCCAAACTTGGCGTAAATTCCAATTTTATTCTTGCCGCACAAACAAACTGCCAACACCTCGCTTTCCGGCCCAACGCAGGCGTCATTTTTGTTTATGCTGTTTACATACCCTGTTTAAATAAATACCCTTCATGAATAAGAATATCATATTTCTTTAGCATTGCAAAGTGAGCAGGTCCTGAAGATGATTTGGGTTCTCGAAGACGCCATTGAAACATAAAGAACCGTTTGCCAAAAACCAAAACTCGAGACAATTAGAGGAATTGAGCCATCCAGTTTGGGCCTATTTTCATCAAATCGACAAAGCAACTACGGATGCAATATTGAACAATGCAAACAATCTTTAAAGGCACACCATCGACGACCGTCGCGCTGATACATACGAGTAAACACGCATCCATTTGGCCCGCAGTGAAAGTTGAAAGTGAGAAGTTCAAAGACAAGAAAGATTTACCCAAAACTCCTGATCCTAAACAATACGATTAGCTTTGTCTATGGTATAAAGACGTGATTTTACCCAGTTAAAATCTACAAAAAATAGAAAATTATTATTTTAATTAGAAAGAAAACAATAATGCTCTTGATAAAGTCCTTTTTATTCCGTCGCTCTCGCTGAATGTTCTCACTCATCCTGATGTTCGAAATTTTGTGCAGTCACTATTCCCGAAATATGAGGTTAAACAATCGCAAATTATATTCAGCAGAAAAGACATTTAGATGCCGAAAAGCTTCAATGGGCTCAAGAAGTTGTTGTTCAAACATGAGAAAGTTTTGCGTGAAAAAGTGAAATCAGCACTTGCAACTAGAGAAGAATGTCACTTACCTGCGACGTTTGGTCAGACAAATCGATGCAAAATTTATAACTCGGCGTTACACTGCACTATTTTGAAAAAGATGCTTCACTCGAAACCTGGTTTTTGGGTCTGGTCGAATTAACGGGTCAAATTTTCGTGATATTTTTATCTTGTTTTGTTAATAGAAAATTTAAGAAAAGAACACTGGAAGAATAGCTCAACCCAGAAGTAGTCAAACTACTTAAACAGCGAAATATTGAGATTGAGAATATTGGAGTAGTGAGTGAGTGACAATAAAATCGGAAAATTAGTGTGAGGCTCACTCCTCACTTTGAAAATTCACTTTGAGTGGCTCACGCAAACACTGGTGAAGTTACAGCAAAAGGTTATTCGGGAGCTATTCCTTTGTCTCCGTGAAATAATCGAAAGTCAAAATATGTCGTTGCTTAAAAAAAAGCTTCTTGGAAAGCTGGTCATTTTCTTAGATGAAATTCAAAAGATTCAAATTCAGATCACAGTTGTTTTGAATTATCTTGATAATGCTATGAAGTAAACTCACTGGTTTGAATACACAATAAATAAATAAACAATATGTAGATAAATTTTTGAAAAAAAATTTTCAATATTTTTACATTTGGTTTTTACTATTCATAAGAGAGCTTGTAAAAAAGAATGTGTGATCTATATATTCAAAAAAAACAGATGGACATTATGATTGTCTTGAGTGCCCTGTGTCACTCAAGACAATCCATGTCCTTCTGTAAATGTCCTTCTGTTTCTTTTGAATATATAGATCGCACATTCTTTTTTTTTTTTCAATACCCATAGAATAGGACCTCAAAATCAACACTCATTATTCAAATCATTATTGCTCGCTGAACTTTTATCTCTACTTCCTTGCTTTTTCCACTTGCAAACTTCTGATATGTCTTTCCTACCGTCTTCAAACAACACTAACATCAACAATGGCAACGTGAGTTTTTCACATCAATATACAGTCAACCCTCGTTAATCCGCCACCCCTAGGGACCGGCCTCAGGGTGGCGGATTAACGAGGGTGGCGGATTATCGAGGTGCGATTACCCTACCCTACCTTTACTTAACTTTAGCTTTTTTGGGACCGGCCCTAGGGTGGCGGATTATCGAGGGTGGCGGATTAACGGGGTGGCGGATTAACGAGGGTTGACTGTATAATTCATAATATGTGCACAAGAAAAAATATTCCTTTTGGGTTTTACTAGCTTTCAAAAATCTATCTTTTTTTTTATTCCGCTTAGAAAAAACATTACATTAATACTACATCTAGATTTGTCTCCACCCAATACTTTTACCGTATTTTTGGCCATCTCCAAATTCGATACCCATACTCATATTTCAAAGCTATGGAGCTTAATATATTGCCTCAATAGCAACATTTCAAAAATCACCATTCCTCCCGACCCCCATAAAAACACATTTAGGAGAGGCATTTTGAGACGACGGCAAAAGAACTTTAAGTATAACTAAAGAAAAATTTAAAAAGTATGATAAACATATGAAATTTTTGCGGGAAGCAGTTCTCAACTCAGCGTCTAATATCTGTTCCGAAACCGTATGCGTATACCAATACTTTTCGAAATACAGTCAACTCCCTCCATAGTGCACACCCAAATGACCGGCGCCAGGTATGCACTATGAAGAAAGTTGACTGTATGGTGGCTGAACAAGTCGGAACCGGATGTGAACTATGGGTGGGGGGGATTGGGTGTGTGCTTGGATTGTTGGTGTACACTATGGCGGGGAAGGGAGTTGACTGTACACCAACCGATATCCAAACACCAATATTAACGCCTAATTTGATTAACGCCTATTTTTATTTTTTTGGCCACAGCTCTAATGAATACTTTAAAATATATCAAAATTTAGCATATTGATATATTTTAATTGACAAGCTTTACAAAACAGCCAATTTTTCAAAACGCGGGGAAACTTCGCCCTAGTACTACTGATTGTCACTAAAGACTCTAAACTCGTATGGAATATCATATGACATTCGTTGGTGTTGCTGGAAAAATATTAAGACCACCATGACATGCAGGTTCACTATTAACACTAATTTTATCGCTTATTTCCTTAGTAAGAGGTAGAGCTTAAAACTTAGCTTGAGTGAAAACTGACCTTTGAGTAAACCGCATCGAACTCGGTTAGTCGTATAAACCGCTTTAGATCTCTTTCTTCCGGACTGTCGTAGTACCTCCAAAATGCCGTGAAAGAGTTTCCTTGAAAAACTGTGCAATAATGAGCTTGCCGGATGTAGCTTCTTTTCTTGCGCTTAATCCACCAACAAATCGCATTGATCAGGCATTGATTTTCCATAGCCTGCAAGCATAATTCAAGTAAGACAGCAGAAAATACTAGCTTTTGGACAATATACAATAGACTTTTAGACAATAGACAGAACTTGCTAGAGTACAAATGCACAGGGATAATTCGACTTTTCAACTAATGCGAGAATAGTCGGGAAAAAAATTGCTCCCCATTTCAAACTATGCTAAGTAAAAATATTGTCCCGCAACCCGTAGTCCCGCGGGACAAAAATAGGTGTCCCGCGGCTTTGTCCCGCATCTTAACTAAGGTGACCCGCGGGACACAAGATTTACGGACCAATATTTGTACCGCTACTCTGTCCCGCGAGACAAAATTGTTGTCTCGCGGGACACTCAAAATTTATACCTAAATTTTGTCCCGTGTCCCGCGGGAGTATGAGGGAAGCCTTTGGGTTTTGGACACACAATTTTCACGGGTTGTCCGCGATTTTCTCAAAGTTATCTTTACCTAGTGTAGTGTAAACCATAGTGGTCCATTTTTTTGAAATTTGGACGGCGTCCCGTCCGCCGTCTCCAAATTTTCGGCCGGCCGTCCACCGTCCCGTCCAGAATTCAAAATTTTCGCCGGCCGGCCTCCGGCCGGCCAAAACAGCGCCGTCCTGGACGGGACGGGGACGGGACGGGCCCGGCCGGACGGCTGGACCACTATGGTGTAAACCACTTCACGGTAGTGGTACTGAGGTGGGGCTATCCAGATAGTGGTGCCTAGGTTGGGTATACAGGGGGTGCCCAGATGGTGGTATGCAGGTGGTGAAACTCACGAAGGGTTTCTTTTTGTATCAGATTCACTTTTTGTACTAAACATGGTTTTTCCTTTATCTTTATCTTTCTTAATCAGGGCTTTCATTTCGCTTGATTAATCAGAAAAAAAGTTGATTTTAGACACCGCGATTCTTTTAGTAATCTGATATTTAGTACCGAAATTTGATTTCTAGAAATCTAAAGATTTGTTTAAAACAAATCTGAAGATTTGTTTGATTTTAGATACCAGAAACACTCAATAATTTAATTTCTTGTCCTAAAGTTTGATTTTTGAAATTTTCGTCTGATTTCTGAGAAGGGTGGTAGTTCTTTTTGGCCATAGAATTCTTATTTTTGGCCATATAATATTTTTTTGCCATAGATTTTGAATTACAATAGAATTCTTTTTTTTGGCCATAGATTCTCCCTTTTGGTCATAGATTTTCAATGGACGTGGAGTAATGAGGCTTAGATACTGTTTCGTATTTGTTGACAAGCCCTAAAAAGATTCCTATTTCTAGGTATGTCTCTGCAAGAAGTATCTGGTCAAAGAAAGGACAAGCCAGCTCTCATCTACTCCAAAGTGATCAAATTTGATGGTGAAGAAGCTGAAAGTGCTCTGCGTCAATACGAGAAGGATGCAAACAGCGTTTAGACTTTGAATCACTGGCATTTGTAAGCTATTCTCTGTTTCTTCTACAGTTTCACCAAAGGCGGACTGCATGTAATAAACACAAGATCGAGAACTGGGAGTGTGCCGTGTCTAGCAAGAAAGGATGTAGCTGTCCAGCAAAGCTCAGAATCCGAAGACACAGTATCAATCAAGAAGTTATTGTCGAATCAAATGGCTAACACTCGAAGAATGAGTCTATTGCTGAAAGGATCCTCTCGTGATCTTTTTTTACTTGACATGAATTGCTCTATAGATCATAGTATCAGTTCCATTCGTTCCGCAAAATCTTTTTCATGAAGCTTATCTGCTAGAACAAGAAGATCGTCGACTATATGGAAGCAGCGCCCTGTGCTGACCGACCAAAACATTGTGCAGCACTACGATCATGCTGTGGCTGATGTATTGGGAAAGAAAAGAAAGAGAGGAAACCCAGCTCAAAGATAAATGCTCAAATGTTTGTTTTTTTTTCGGAAATTGTAGAATTGCTGATTTTGTTGATTAAGAATGAATAAAATGTGTGGTTGATATAGACTGAAAATGTTAGTAATGATGTTCTGAATAGCAGACTGCAACAAGAAGATGAGAAAAATAACGACTTTAATTGTTAGAAACCGAAAATTATACAACCTAAAGCGACCAAGTTATGACCACATAAGCGAGTTTTACGTTGAATTAAAATATATGGCCAAAAAAAGTATTCTATGGCCAAAAAAATATTATCCTTTCTGGAAATATATATCATGGAAGCCCTGTTCTTTACCCATAATTTATGTTTTCCAAGGTCAATATAAATTTATCTAGCTAGAGATGCTGCGATGAATAGTGAGCTACCCGGAACGGTGTACTATAAGCCACACGCATATCTGGCTTGCCAAATATGCCTCTAGGCACATTTAAATTAACATCCATAAAAAATTTGGTCCCCCTCGCCCGGCTAAAGGTATTTCACGAGTTATGACTAGACCTTGGGCTCGAGCAACGAGAAATATCGTGGACTAGACACGGATCAGACGGTGATGAGAGACCACATGAAACATTTTGGGGAACTCCTATAGAAAGGTCCACACCGCATTTTTTTCAGCGTAATTTACGACAAAAACGTAATTTACGAAAAAATTATTTTAAAAATGATTTTAAATACGCCCTAACTATTTGTAGCTACTGTTTTTTATTCTTTGTAATTTATATTATTATATTATATTGTCTGTTTATGTTATATCGTGTAATTTGGATAAAAGAATAAAAAAAGGTGGTGTGGACCTTTCTATAGGAGTACCCATTTCGGAACATGGGCGATTTAATGCGCCGATCGTGTCAGACGGTAGACAATGCGAATCGATTTTTCTTGCCGACAATATTTTTGGTGTATAATACCAATAACAGGATTTTTGCTTAGTCTCCTTTATGGTTTGGGATCCAGATCCATCCAGAGGCTATTTACAGACCAGGACCCAAACCACAGCGGAAACCAAGCAAAAATCGTGTTTTCGACATTAAATATTGTCGGCGAAAAAAATTTGTTGGCAATGAAAAACAGAATTTTGAAAATTGCTCTACAAATAAAAGTTATGGCAACTTAAAAAGCTGGAATTCCTTTACAATTCCTTTTCAAAAATCTGAAGGTTGAGATTTTCTGAAGGTTTTCTTCATTTTTCATTTTTAGCAGGAATGTTTTATATCAAAAGACTATATGTTGACAATCTTACACTCGGAAAAAATTATGTTAAGTGGATTTGGTAGTCCTTGAGTTGCGCAACAATATAAAGCTGAATTTTTATTACATCGCTCAACAAAAAGATAACATTTTTATTTAATTGCTTATCTACTTGCGAAAAAATCGGATTTGTTTTTATGGAATTAAAAACTGCTACAAAATTTTATCTAAGGAATGTGATCACTAAATCTCTTTTGCATATAAAATGTCCTAAATTAACCACATCGAACTTGCGGGGCCAAAATTTTGCACGAAAAAGCACTTTTTTGGAAATCCATTGGTACAAAATTACTCAGCATCAAATTCTGCGTAAAAAGCGACACTGATCACGGTCGACCTTGACCGTGTTAAGAGAACTGGCTACGTTTCAGGTGAGCAAGTATATACCACTACAGTCGACGCTTTCCATATCGGACCTGAAGGGACTGGGCTCAGCGGTCCGTTATGGAGAGCTACATTTTTTTTCATGAATAATTTCGTCCGTTATAGAGAGCTTCAAACCCCAAGTCTGGTATTCAAGGTTTATTCATGCAACAAACATAACAAACATCACTGTTTAACACTAAAATAGTTCAAAATGCTTTTCTGTTTCAATTTCTGAACGCGTTATCTGGCCAGCATGTCGTCGAATTTGTCGCACATCTGGAGCACGACCGGGTCGTTAAAGTTCTGTTCCACATAGCGCTGAAAGAGTTTAAATCCTGCGGTGGCTTCTCGAACAATGATTGGTGGTTCCGGCTTTTCTTCAATCTTCAACACGTCGGTATCGCTGAAAATAGAACTCAATGAATTCAAATAAACCATTAGGTTTACCTTTTGGCGTCCGGTTCTTCCACTCCCATTGTTGAGATATCTGTAGAAGTTCCCATCGAAGTCAGCGTTCCACCAGTAGCAAGTTGATCGTCCACGGCCAGGTAATTGTCTAAGCTTCCTTCAACCAACGCCAGCGCCTGCGATTCCACCCAGAAAGTGATCAGTTCATCGCCAGCGCCTTTCTGGGGTGGCACTTCTTTGCTCAGAAGTTCAAATCTCTCTTCTTCATTCGTCTGTTCCAAATTAAAAGAATATATTTCTAACTCTAATGTGAGAAAATCACCTCCACAGTCTTGATGAACCCGGCCTTTTTGGAGCAATTTGCCAACGTCTTCGACTTGAGCTCATCCCACGATCTTCGAAGAAAATGCAGTGCCATCAGCAGATCCATCTTGTACTCCAGCCTGTTGTCGAGAGCAGTGATCCGTTCACGCAGGAGATGTCGCCTGTAGTGTACTTTCAAATTCTGGATGATACCCTGATCACATGGCTGAGATGGAATATTCATCAAACGCAAACTTGACAAATTTCATAAACAAAAAACCTGAGAGGTGGCAGTCGTATTTGGCGGCAGGTACTTAACCACAATTTGCTCCAGATCGATCTTCGAATGGCCAGAGAAATTATCCAAATATAGGAGCACCTTTCGGTTATCACGCTTCAGCTTTCTATCCCATTCCTTGAGCCACGCTTCAAACAGATCAGCTTAAAAAACTTTTATAACACAACCAAGCAAATCACAAGAGAGCTTACCTGTCATCCATGCTTTCTAGTTAGCCTTGTATGCGACTGGCGTTTCCTTGTTCTTCAAGCATCTCGGCCTAGCTAACTTGCCAATGACCAACAATGGCAATACCCATAAAAGTCAATTCTTAATTTACAACCCTTACATGACAAAGTCTTGTTTGGTAACTGCTGCCTGAATAATCCTGTCTCATCCGGATTTAAGATATCATCCGCCGAGTACTGAGATAGAGCTTCACATAATACTTCTTGTAGCCAGTCGCTGAGCGCTCCCATGTCGATGTCAGCTGCTTCTTTCTGATTTCCTTTAAAGACAATTAAGTGCTGTGCTTGAATTTTCCTAACCATCCATCGCTTGCCTTAAATTGCTCAAGCTCCCGCGCCATTTGTTCCTGCTTTGCTTGTTCCTCACTTAGCGGTCTTGCCTTGTTCACCAGCGCCTTCCTTAATGAATTAGCCAGAGCCGTTGCCAATTCCCTTGCTTTTTCCTGAATAGAACATATTTAAACGGCAAACACAAACTAATCTTACCACCAAAAAAGGACCGGAAATCTCAACATTCTCGCTTCTGGCCGCCTTGAACCACCGCAGGACTGCCTCAACGAGATCTTCGTTCTTGACAGGCGTGAATCGAGCTCGCTTTACTTCTGCGCCTTCAACAAATGCATTTAGCACAGCTTGCTTGTTCTTCAAAATATCTGACACTGTTTGCTTTGGCATCCTGAATTGCTCGCAGATGTTTCTTAGGCTCTTCTTTTCTGCTGCATCGATGATTTTCTTCTTCTCTTCCAGCAAAAAAACAGGTCACTTTTTTCTAGAAGCAGACATTTCGAAGCTGAAACAGAATACTTTATTCAGAATCAACGAAAACACAAAAACAGAACTGAAAAAATAATGACATTTCTTTCACAAAAAGTTGCTTTTAAGCCAAAAATAGATTGTATCTGCGAAAATTAGCTCAACATTTTCGTGGTAAGGCAAAGCTTTTTTCGAAATTGGACAAAAAATATAGTTAGTCCGTTATGGAGAGAGTTATTTATTCAGTGGGAACCGGCATTTATGTCCGTTATAGAGAATTTTCATTATGTAGAGCGTCCGTTATGTAGAACGTCCCTTCCAGTTAATTTCAATAGAACCAACCAAACCAAATTTTCAGTCCGTTATGGAGAGCTGTCCGTTATGGAGGGGTCCGTTATGGAGAGCGTCGACTGTATAACAAATACATTGTAATAAACTTTCGGTTTGACAAAAGAATCATGCATTTTTTACCTTTACGGTATTTTCTATTATAGAAACTTTTATTTGCTTGTTCAAAGTTAGAACTTTTTATTTAAAAAATATTCAGCTTTAACAATTATTAGTTTTTAATAAAAACTTCTTACTAAAAATTGGTAGAAATAGAGACCGTAAAATAAAATAGGCTAAAGTTCGGAATCAGTGTTGTGCCCAAAAACGTGTTTTGACCACTTTTTCAGTTGTTTTAGCATGATTAAAGTGTTGAAAAAAAGTTTTTAGGTGGGGCTCTATAATTTTTCAAAAAAAATTTTTTGACTGAAAATTGACTTTTCGACCGAAATTTTCGGGAAACTTAGCCAAGTACATGTTCAACAAAGTTTGCGCAGCCCAGAATGTCGACCGAACCGAGGAATTCTTTCAGTTGGTGGGTCGTTTCTTCAATCCGGCAATGAATGTTCTTGTCGTTCCTGATAATGAAGAAGTTCCGGAAGAAGATTTAAATGAAATAATTGAGGAATTAAACGATTAGGTGCTGTTGAATGAGTTGTGTTTTATGAATAAACGAATTTGGTCAAAAAGTTAATTTTCGGTCAAAAAATTCTTTTTTGAAAAATTATAGAGCCCCACCTAAAAACTCTTTTGCTACACTTTAATCATGCTAAAACGACTGAAAAAGTGGTCAAAACACGTTTTTGGGCACAACACAGCCAACGAATTCCTGCCATAAAATAATGTGTTCCACTTCTTAACTATGACGAACAGAGTTAGATGAACGAAAATTTCAAAAATGATACAAACATTCAAAACTCCTAAAGTTTCTGTGGCAAGAAAGATGATTATATAGGACAACAAGAAAATTAATTATCTGGCAAGTATACAGTTCGAAGAATTGTCAAAGGCATTAAAACAAACAAAATTAGTTGACTGAACCAGACTAGAAATGAGAGATTTTTCCACTAAATTGAGGTTACACAGAACAAATAATAAACACTTTAAAGCAAAACATTTTGCACAACTCACCAAAATATATAAAGACATAACAAGGGCAAGATAGGAAGAAGTTTTACCATACACGACACTTTTTTACAGGATTCATAGAGCTGCCAACCGGGCAGTTATAGGCTGATGCGAAGTCGTGGGAATTTGATAGAGGGCCTTTGACTCTGAAAACACAATGAGTTTAAAATTTCTATTGCAATGACTATAAATTTTTTAGACAATAATCTGTTTCTTAAAGGAACTGAAAGCTATTAAGAAGATATCTCGACACAAAATGGCCAAGTCAACTTTTGTACAAAGTGAGTCAAGAAATTCTAACACTTTCAAACGACCATATCTGCAAAATTTTGTAAATGCAGTTCAGATCAGCTCTCTCTAGATATTTTTTGGTATATAATGTCAAAAACGCAATTTTCGCTTGGTCCCACCTGTGATTTGGGCCTTGCCCTATCCAGAGGGTATCTACAGATCAGAACCAAAACCACATGGAGGACCAGCGAAGATCGTGGTTTATACATCATAAAATATATATACCGAAAAAATTGATAGAGCAAGCTGACCCAAACTGCGTTTAAAGAACTTTGAAATCATGTCGGGACAAAAAGTTATGGCCGTTTAAAAGTGTTAGAACTTCTTGACTCACCCTGTGTTATTTAAATGTCATTGTGTAGCCATATTTTGTTTCCAGTTCAGTTTAAGTTTCAGTTCTTCAAATTGGGTATGTGGTGAGAAGTCTCGAGCTTGCACGCAGCACTTTTGCACTCTTTGCTTTCCGTCGCTCAGCTACGCCGGTCCGCAATCAACGTTCAGAATCCGGTCGTAAGATGGGTATAAATTTGAATTTGATGGGTGAGCTCTTTTCAGTGGCTAACTTCAAGGCAGACTACGGTCAGATATCGAACGTACCTTCCTCATGAGAGTCTATGGTACTCAAATCCACCCTCTCTCTCTCTCATATACACATTCTTCTGGGTTCAAGAGAATGAGCCGCACGCTAAAACAGTCGAAGGGTTGGCGGACCTAAAGCAATAATTGGCAATGACATGTCCGCTTTGCAAAAAAGTGAATGAAGTTAGCTTGCCAATTTCATTTGCATCATCATACCTTGCCCAGCATTTGCCGCTTTTGTCAAGTAAGCCAGGAGATCGGCTCCACACCATGTCTTTTTATCAGTCGGTCAAGTCAAAGGGTCAGCTATTCATTCAGTCCTCACCTACATAGGCCAAGTCTTAAGCCATGTGATCCGAGTAGCCGAAAATCCAACCGCCAATATATCTCCATATATCTTGTGTGTCTGTGACATGAATTGTTCGTGTGATTATAACAAACCAAATCCACTCAATACTGTTTCTAGTGTGTGTATCAGTTCTCGTTATTTTACTTAACAGGCTTAAGCCCCTTAGAGAGCTTAAGCGTGTAAAAACTAACCTAATGGGTCCAGGAGAATGCTCTGATGTGCGCAATTTACGAATGGCTTCCTTATCGTTCATTATCCCGCACCAAATCTGAATTTTTGAAATGCTTGATTATACAGTAAATTAAAAGCATATGTTTAATGAAAAGCACCTGTGCGTAGTTTAAAAAAAACAACTGGTCTTGGGTGAGGTTGACGCCTGGCAATTGCTGAGGGATTGGGTGGAATTTCTCGTACTTTTTGTAGGCTCTATAGGCCTGTTTAAGCCCTCCATTGTCTGAAATCAACATTTTAAAACTAAAAATTTGGTTTTACTAAAAAAACCAACCAGCAATATTCTCGCCTTTGGTGCTTCTTCCATTGATTCGCATAGATATTTGCTCTAGTACGTAGTTGGAGTACTGAATACAGGTATGATTGTTAGTTTTAAAAGCTGGCCATACTAACTTGGTCTTCAATGCACTTGGCCTTTTCCTCAAACTTTACAATAGTGGCATTGTCCCACCATTGCCGAATATTGCCCAAGTTGTCGTAGAGTCGGCCTCGATCATCAAATCCTTAATTTATTCGCCCTATTTTTTATATTTTAAAAGATTTCCATCGGTTTACCGTGTGTGATTTCATGACCAATAACAACTCCTAAACCAATTACAATTTTGTTTGTTGATTGTTTGAGTTATATGATTACTAACCAATGCCACCATAGTTCATAGAGCGAGGAAAGTGTTTGTTGTAGAAGACTGGTTGGAGAATTCCAGCAGGAAATACTAAACAACATTTGGGTAAAATAAGGTACGTAATTTAAAAATTTGGAAATAAAGTACATCTGGCCAAATAAAGTACAATTTGGTCATTTTTGTCAAAAAGGGACATTTTATATGGTGCTTATTGATTTGTGAGCACCAAAAATAGATATTTTGACGTAAAATCTCAAAAGTTCTAAAGATTTGGGGTCTCAAATAAAGTACAAATGTTTAAATAAAATACAGTTACGTAGTCTGGTAAAAAAAAATGGTAAAAATGGTTGTCTCCAGTATTTTGTGTGCTTAACCAATATAGATCGGTAGAACTTGCGAGAATTAAGCAATAAGTTCTGTTTTTAGATACCGTATTTCCTCTAATAAGCCCATGCTCTAATAAGCGCCCACCCCTAACTTTGACGACCTATATCTCAACCCAGAGCAAATATTTAGCATCGCTATTTTTTGCATTTTCTTAAGCTCTACCGATTCCGTGTTTAAGATTTTCGTTGTGTACCCGAAATTTTCGAGATCGACCCCAAATTTTTCAGATTTTTGGAGGTTTGAAAAATAAGCGCCCATGGGCTCTTATTAGAGGAAATACGGTATATGTCCCTGTAAAGAAGAGGGTTGTATTATAGCTCTTCCACAATAGATGCAGGAAGTCTGTAGCTCTAAATTTTTTTTGTCTTACTGTTGGACAATTATTTTTTTATGGAAAGGACCTTGAGAATAGATGAAATCACTTTACAGAACTCACTTAACGAAATTCGCAGAGCTAAGGCACGTCAAAGACCTCGACAACAGATTTCCAACCATTTTTGTAGGAGCCCTATTAACAAACTATACCGTATTTTCCATATTAATAACCCTATCTCTAATAATTACCCCACATAAGGACCCTATATATCACAGCTTAGAATCAATATTTTCAAATATATTAGGTTGTGTCATAAATACGGTCGGTTTTTTTAATGATATTTTTGTGCATTGTATTTTTTCTATAATATTTTTGACATTAATTATTAGTTTTTGATAAAAACTTCTTACTAAAAATTGGTAGAAATAGAGACCGTAAAATAAAATAGGCTAAAGTTCGGAATCAGTGTTGTGCCCAAAAACGTGTTTTGACCACTTTTTCAGTCGTTTTAGCATGATTAAAGTGTTGAAAAAAAGTTTTTAGGTGGAGCTCTATAATTTTTCAAAAAAGAATTTTTTGACTGAAAATTAACTTTTTGACCAAAATTTTCGGGAAACTTAGCCAAGTACATGTTCAACAAAGTTTGCGCAGCCCAGAATGTCGACCGAACCGAGGAATTCTTTCAGTTGGTGGGTCGTTTCTTCAATCCGGCAATGAATGTTCTTGTCGTTCCTGATAATGAAGAAGTTCCGGAAGAAGATTTAAATGAAATAATTGAGGAATTAAACGATTAGGTGCTGTTGAATGAGTTGTGTGTTATGAATAAATGAGAATTTTGGTCAAAAAGTCAATTTTCGGTCAGAATTTTTTTGAAAAATTATTGAGCCCCACCTAAAAACTCTTTTGCTACACTTTAATCATGCTAAAACAACTGAAAAAGTGGTCAAAACACGTTTTCGGGCACAACACAGCTAACGAATTCCTGCCATTGTTTTTTATTTGCATCTAAAATGAATATTTCATGTCTTATTCCAGGACTTATAAGTATTAGTATTAGTAACATATAAGTAATTATTGAGCAGTGGAAGTTGCCTAACTCGGTGTACGGCCAGTTCGCCCCGCTCTGTTCGCCCCGTTTTTTTTCAAACCAATAAAGTAACCACTTTTTGTCATGAAAAGTATCTTTGTTATTTCAAAAATTTTTCTACGAGCCAGTCTCGATACTCCATAAACCAACAAGCCAAGTGGCAAACTATTATTTGTGGTTTTCGAGTAAACCATGTGCAAACCTTGTTTTAGCATTTTGAACATGGTTTGACGGTGGTAAATGTTATCTTGTAATTTTTTTTGGTGCAAAATATTCCTTCAAAATTTCAGTTTCTGAATCAAAGTGCATTCTTTTTGCTGAAGACCTCCTGAGAGCTAAACCAAAAACCAATATCAGAACAATTATCTTACATCCGTAAAGTACTAATAGTTTCGACTTTTTTAGCGAAAGTAGATAGAGCTCTCTCATTCTCTTTGTCTTCCAATATTGGCTCAATCTCTTTTTTCTCATCTTCTGAATCAGTTTCGAACCAGTCGTCATCACTTTTATTCTTTCTTTTCCGAGCATCCCAATATCAAAAAAAATCAGCGTGGCTAAATTTTTCCGTAAATATACCTTGCTTTCTTTGCCTTCACACCCATCATTTGGCCTATCTCATTTAAATAACCCCAGAAAATTTTTTGATAACTTTTGTTATTGTATGCGGCATTGACGAAGTCAGTAGCATCGTCTTGTAAGTAGAGTATATTCTTAGTCAAGTAAGAATAGCGCTCTTTGGGTTCGTTTGGTTTGATTCTTCCCATTTCAATAACTTCACAGATAGTGCAGCTAAATTTAAGCAGTTTAAATACACTACAAGAAATCGCAACAAATAACAAATTCCAAACCTCCCGGTTTCTGATAACCCATACACCCACTCTTGAACGCTTGCGAAAGTGGCACCTCTGCCTTCCAATTTTCGCAGAGAGCTGCCTGCCTAGCTTTAAGCAATTTTTCTGAAGTAATGAAATTTAGTGTAGTACTTTTGAAAATAGGCATACCTTCATCTTCATTTTTCACATTTTCAAGAATCTCACCCCCTTAGCGTTTCACGGCAGATGTGGCTGTATCAGCTGATCTAAGAGTCAGTTCAGCACCCAGACTTCGCTTGATTGCTCTTGCTTTGACCTTTAAGCATTGCAGAAAATGTAAGATCGAAAAAATCACAAGCTTACTTCGATGCGCTCTTTTGGTCTTGAACAGCAGTGGCTTGCACCATTGCCTTCTCCGGCCAAGCGAATTTGATCATCTACATCTCGAATTGCAATCAAAGATGGAAGCGGTGTGTCTTTAGCCACTTGTTTTCGATCACGAAGACTTCTACAAGCTGCACACAAGAATGTTATTCGCTCAGTTCCAGTTTTTTTGCTTATCTTTCCATTCTTGTAAGTCCATTCATAGCAATGTGATTCTCGATCTTCCAAATAATTAGTTACGGCCAGCATTCGCCTCCCGATTTTTTCTGTGTGAAATAGCTGATTCAGATCCTAGATATAAGATACCTATGCGTGTAACTATAAGATATGGCCTTTTTATTGAGAAAACATAGTAATTACCTATGGTCAGGATGGGGTATTGTTAGTGAATTTTCATTTGAGCGAAATCACTAAAACTCATAAAATACCTTACAAGATAACATTTACCACCGTCAAACCATGTTCAAAATGCTAAAACAAGGTTTGCACATGGTTTACTCGAAAACCACAAATAATAGTTTGCCACTTGGCTTGTTGGTTTATAGAGTATCGAAACTGGCTCTTAGGAAAAATTTTGAAATAACAAAGATACTTTTCATCACAAAAAGTGGTTAGTTTATTGGTTTGAAAACGGGGCGAACTGACCGTGGGGCGAACTGACCGTGGGGCGAACTGACCTGTCTCCGCCTAACTGGTCCGATCTGGCAATCTCAAGCAACGTTGGGCTCGACTAATTGATGGTTTAAGATTTTGAAAAAATTTTAGATTAAAAAAAAAAGAAAAAAGGACCATGATTTTTTAAAAAAAATAATACGGAAATTAATTGTTGCTCATTTTCGTAGTAAAAGAGTGTCCCACGCCAATTCAAATTTCAGAAATGCCGCTGCGTCCGAAAACCATGGTCCTTTAAAAATTTATCAAAAATACTTTATATAAAAAACATAATGCTACAAAAATTTTATTTTATGTGACACATTTATTTTATTTCATATGACACAACCCAATATGTTCCCGTTTTCTTAATTACCAGGATCCTTCACAATTTATTTGTATCTTTCAAAATGTTTTAGTTTTAAAAGTTCAGCTTACTAATTTCATTGGTGTTGGGGCTATAGAAAGCGTTGACTAGAGCTGCGCCAGCTACCCATCTGCAAAAACAGAAATAAATAAATTTTCGAAAAATTGTTCGTCTTATACCTTTCCCTGTCCACTGGCAGTCTAATGCGCTCTAATATATCTTTTTGGTACATTTCGTAGAACTGGAACTTGGTGCGATAATAGTCCTTCTCGTAGACAACATATCGCTTGTATTCCGTGTCGACGGCTGTAGAGTCGTTTAAGTAGTCGGGATAGCCGATCTTTTGGTTCATTGTGTTCACCTAAATCAGGTTTGTGTAAAAAGGTGGGAAAAATGACGCTAAAACGAACTTTTTGCTTGGCAAAAGCCTTGGTCTCTGGAGTCAACCACTCTTCCTCATCCAGCAACTCCACAAAGGCCTCCATGATTAGTGAGATCATTTCCTCCACCTGAGCTTTCGCCTCATGGTCGAAGTGGTTGCGCACGTAGATGCTCGAGGTTGCCATCGGCATCAGACCTGTCAACAACAACATTTGTTGCTTTAACAAGTGATTCAAAGTATTTTTTACATCATTTTTTTTGAACTTTAGTCGGCGCTAGTGAAGAATAGGGTTCCAAAAATCAGCTTGGACCCCCCTGTTGTTTTATTTGTAAAAACAACAGGGGGACAAGCTGTTTTTACGAAAAAACACCAGGGGACCAAGCTGATTTTTGGAACCCTATTCTTCACTATAGCCCTTTAGTCTATATATTAGTCGAAAAAGATAGTTAACATATTTTACACATTCAAGTATCTAAACTAACTATTGATTCGAGTGACACAGCCATGCCAACGAAGCTTCTGGACCATCATCACTAAAGTAATTTAGCATAAAAAGAGGCTAAATTGTATCTTTATTTTTTACGGTTGAGTGTTCTGTAGAACTTAAACATGGTGAGTGCAAATGGGTCAGGCAGGTCACGCAACATAGCTTTGAAGAACCAGCACCATGACAAGTAGTTCACAATTATTCTGCAAATCAGTTCGCAACTTGTTTTATTTCTAATTCAAATTGAATGACTTACCTTGGCTCAAACACTGGCAAAAGTCGGTCTAACCTCTTGACAAAGTCCACACCATAGATGACCACTTCAGTGGACTCGTTGAAACGGATCTCTTTGTTGTTTTTGTCAAGTATTCCTTCAAAGATGGTGTTAAAGAAGATGAGCCAGTTAAAGTTGGGGAACCGGCTGTTCATCTGTCCAATAGACCACTTGGTGTACAGCTCCGCAATGTCATGTCGTTGGTCTTCCGCAACTGTGATCTATAAAATTGCATTTTCTTTTAAACTTTTTCGGCATCACAATTGTGATACAGTCGACTCTCCCAATAACGAACGCTCAAAGGACCGGCCTTAGCCGTTCGTTATTGAGAGAGTTCGTTATTAGGAGAGGGACGTTCCAAATATAGTCTCAGCGTTCGTTATTCAGAAAGTTGACTGTATAAGGCGTTAACAAAAGGCAAAGTTTAATTTGAACAAATGAATACATCCAAAATTCAGAAGTCAAGCATAACGCTTTAAAGTATTTATTTAAAAATTTAATAGTCTACGACGTACTATATCTATAGTACTTCATGAAGCAAAATAAACAACTTTTTCAACATTACAATTTTTTAGCTACAGCTAGAGGCGATGGTAAAACCTGTTTTTAAGCAAGCTTAAAGTAAAGGCAGAGGCAAAGGTAAAGTTCACTTATATAGCCTTAATTGGTCAAAGGGGGTTATCATGGTTTTTTTAGTCAAAATTTGAAAAATTTAAATTGGCGCCTTTTGAATTTTAAGGGGATTAAGGGCTGTATTTGGAGGGGAAGGGAATAAAAGGGGGCCACTAATCACACAGGGCCCACTAACAAGAAGATGTTGAACATAGTTTTGAATACTGTGGCCTACCGCATAAATAAACTCTGGTATGCATGCTTTTTCATGCATCCAGAGTCACTTTCGAGTGATTTGTGTCTAAGGTATGTGGGTGTGCGCATCCAAAGTCCATGCCCCCTCCATGCATCCAGAGTTACTTTCAGCCCCCTGCGCCCCCTTCGCGGGCGCAGGAGGCTTGAGAGTTAGAGATGCGCGCACTCACTTGCCTTAGACATGATTCCGAGAAGTACTCTAGATCAAAAATGCATATAGAGTCTCTTTTAGCTACGGCCCAGTTGAAAAACATGGTAAAAAAACGAAAATTTAGACAAATTTTGACTAAAAAACCCATGCTAAAAAACCCATGCTACCCCCGTGGTTCGAAAAAAAAAATTTCTCAGAATTAAAACAGCCGGCTTTCTCATGATATCGGGGTCGAGAAACACAAATATGAAGTTATCTCCTCCATCCGAGCACTCTGCGTGGGGGGGGGATTCTATACTGCAACCCAAAGTTTTTTCTTATTAATAAGATGGCCTTTTAGGACATTGTACTGCAACTTGTTTAGAATATTAAAAAAAATGCTTTTCGAAACGCTTTAAGTAGTAGACACACATATTAGACAAGTGAACACAAATAGCCTTACATTAGCCAACTCGGTCTCAAACTGCAAGATCTCCAACGAGTCTCTTTCAGCCACTTTTGGGTCAGCATTTAGCAGCACTAGCACATCTCTGATCAAAGTTCTGTAAGCCAGTCGCTCATCTTCTGTTTCCAGGAGCATGTAGAAGTCTCTGGCGAACAGATTGAGTGCTGGCTGGTCTATCTGCAAATTGTTTACTATAAGACTACCTAAAAAAGATCTTAAACCAAAAATCTAACCAACAAGATGTGTTTCTCTGAGTTCTTGTCATCTGGTTGAACAGTAGCTTTGAACAAAGAATCAGCTCTGAACTTGGCAACCATTATGCCGTAGAGCCTTTCTATGCGAGTGGTGCTTGTCTTCCTTGTGTTCTCCAGACTAGGCCATCCTCCAAACTCGAGTAGTACAGAGTCGAAAACACTCCGCCAAGTGTTGGTTATTGCAGCTTAATATGGCATTGGATTTATAGACCATCCTTTTAAGTTTTAAAAATAGAAATACATTCATTAAGGCACATGTGGTAGAAGGATTTAGCTTTGTGAACAGCATCACCATCTATTCCCTCGATTGTGTCCTCTTCCAATAGTTCTGAAATCTCTATATAGTATTTGGGACGGGGAACGTCTGTCGCCAATTTGAGTACATGTTTGGACACAAAGGAAAACTTTTTTTACTGTAATATTTTTATTTGCATGTTTATACTCATTCGAAAGCTCTTTTGTATGGCGGAGGACCTTTCGCAATCAGATTTGAAGATTTTTGTGAAAAAAATTGAGATTTCGCCCCTTGAAAGTGAAAAGTGGTGGTTTTCAGGGTTAATCTTATGAGTGCCCATTTGGTGACAAGAAAAAACTCTTTTTAGTGTAATAATTTTTATTTGCATGTTTATACTCATTCGAAAGCTCTTTCAATGGCAGAAGACCTTTCGCAATCAGATTTGAAGATTGCTGTGAAAAAAATTGAGATTTTGCCCCTTGAAAGTGAAAAGTGGTGGTTTTCAGGGTTAATCTTATGAGTGCCCATTTGGTCACAAGGAAAAACTCTTTTTAGTGTAATAATTTTATTTGCATGTTTATACTCATTCGAAAGCTCTTTCAATGGCGGAAGACCTTTCGCAATTAGATTTGAAGATTGATGTGAAAAAAATTGAGATTTTGCCCTTTCAAAGTGAAAAGTGGATTTATATTTGAATTTCAAAATACGATATAGGCGCCGATAGCGCGCCTTCTGTCCCTAGTTTATTTTATACTACAGAAGTTTACCAAGAGTGATCCGTCTTTGGCAAAATTAGCGAAAATTCGAAACTATAGTCGACGCTCCATTAAATACAAATGTCCAAAAAATTAAAGGATCATGGTTTTTCGCGCGCAGTGGCGTGTCTAAAATTTCAATTGGTGGAGGACAGTTCTCTTTCGTCTAGATCTAAACTCTTTTGAGTTGTTCGAAATCATTCAAAAGAGTACAGTTCTAGACGAAAGATAACTGTCCCCCGCCAATTGAAATTTTGAACACGTAGCTGCTCGCAAAACTGTGGTCCTTTGAGTTTTTCGGACCTTTGTATAAAATGGAGTGTCGACTGCAAATGGTAATTTCATAAACGAAAAATCTATAAAATACTTAAAAAGGAATAAATTTGGTTTTTTTATAAAATGCGCAACCTTTAAGAGCCAGCTCTAAGTCTTGCCCCAAGTTTTCGAAATTAGACACGGAGGGTGCATCATCAGGTATGGGGTGTTGCTTGATCCAGTTGCCACATGCATACTCATAAAAGTCCACACATGGGTCCACGGTGGAGTTCATGGAATTTAGAATCACAGCTGCTGAAAAAGGGCTATCGGCTTTAAAATTTATTAATCTCTGAATTAAATGTGTATCAAACCTGTATGAATGCATCCAGGCGTAAGGCAAACTGCATTCCTCTCTTGCCTTAAAATAGAAGAATAGGCTATGGGATATTTGGCAATAATGAAATTTCACAAACGTATCATTTGTCAAAAGGACACTTGAGAAAAAAAACGACATTTGACAAATCGACACCTGACAATAAGAATTGTCTTGAAAACAACAGGGGAAATAAGGCATATTATTTTGACAATTTTTTTTCTCGAAAAATTTTAATATTGTGTCATCCTAAACTCTTCTAGTCACTGAAAAGATCCCAAACCACCCATACACTCCAAACCACCCAAGATCACTCAAAACATCTCAAACTACCACAGTAAGGGGTGCTTTAAGGCCTTTTTGGAATTTTCAGTGTGTTTTTGAATGGTTTATTAGTCTGATCCGGCCTGATCGATCACTGATTCGACCTAATCTGGGGGTCACGGGTATCAGGCCGGATAATGGCGGATCAGTGGTGGATTAGCCGGATCAGGCTGGATCAGATCGGATCAGGGGTGGATCAGGCCGCATCAGATTAATTGTCCATGAATGTTGGTAAAAACAGCTGGATCAGGAAAAATTCTGTATCCAGACTCACACGGCAAAGGCACGACCACCCCGTCGCCTATCAAAAAACGTTATATACATAAAACGTCGTGTCAGGATCAGGATAAAAGATAATGTTTTATCCTCGATCCGTATTCATCTACGCGGCTAGGATCAAGATCAAAATAATCCTTAATCCTGATCCAGGGTCTGGATACCTGCCCAGTAGTTTAGAGCGGTTTGAGATAGTTTAAGTTATTTTCGGGTGGTTTGGAGTAATCCTGGGTGTCTTGGGTGGTTTTAAGTGTTTTAGGTGTTTAGGATAGTGATTTTTTTTAATTTGAAAGATTAGCATTTGGCACGGTGCGTCGAAATTTCGACACATTGACAATCTCGTGTTTTTTCTTAGGCTGACTATACAGACATAAGCGTATACGGATATACCTCAGATACAGAGACCTATACAGACATTTACATTTTGATCTATTTTAATAATTGACCTTAAGAATTAAAAATAATTTGCTAAGCTCACCTAATCACCACAATTAGAGCAATGAGTGCACCAATCAGCAAAAGAATGAGCAGGAATATGAGGACGCTGAGCAGACGAGAGGCAAGCCGACATTTCCTCTTCTGAGGGTTATTGCCGTCTGACTCGCTCATCTCCAGCTGCTCCAGCTGTTTTGACGCCTGCTGGTCCCGGCGGAATGGTCGCAGTTTGGCTCTGTAACACAATAATCACTTTGATTATAGGATTAAGGAAAACAATCAATCCACACACTTAAATAAAGAACTTTAGTAGGTTAGGTATCGGCTAAATGTCGCCAAAAATAGGTTGTGGTAATGTAGTTTTCTTTCTATTCTCATCCTATTTTTGCAGTTGGCCTAAAAATATGTATATTTAATGAAATAAAAAAGTTTATTTACACGATTTACTGGGGCTTGACACGCCTTATACAAACTGACCAAAACTACTGATAGCTAATTTTTAACATTATTTATAATTATTCATTTATAATAAACAGTGTTTGGTTGGTGTGTAGTATTTTGACTAGAAAATGGGATTTTTCTATAGTAGCGTCAAAATTTCGAATTTTTTCTTAATTTGCATCGGTTCAATTCAGAGGCGTCCTACTAGTTTTCGGAACTATTTCAGAACTTACGTTTATATCGGTACTCTAGTGGACAGGATTAAAACCAATTTATACACTAAATAATGCTAGAAATCAGAACTAAATTTCGAGTATAATGTTGTATATGACTGTGCCTGCAAAATTTGCAAAAAAAACAAAAGTTCTCAAAAAATTCCGAGAATTTCCGAAAGTGTGGACGATTTTTTTAAATTTATATTTTTAGTCACATATTTAAAATGTTGCCCTACTTTCTGGCGTCATTTTGAGTAAAATTTTGTATATAATTATTTCCACTAGAGTACTGATAAAAACATAAGTACTGAAACAGTTCCGAAAACTACTAGGACGCCCCTTTATTGAACCAAAGCAAATTTTTTCGAAAAAATCTTTTTTTTCGAAATTTTGATCTGGGGTGTTTTTTGTCGGGTGTATTCACGGCAATATCGTTTGCTGTAAAAAAATAAGAGGTCAAAAAAAAAATTAACTGAAGTTCGAAAAATCCCATTTTCCAGTCAAGATAGACCACACTCCTCCCACCCTAAAGTCTGTCCTCCTTTAATCACCCCTCCCCTGTGTTCAAATTTTTTGAAAAGTGACCTAAAATCACTTCATGAACTTTTTTCTACTTAAAAAGATAAAAGAAACATTTTTGACACTTTCTGAACTAAAAAATTTGAACTGTGCATTAAAAGTTTTCCTCCCACCACTCAGGGGTTCATGGTCATTTTAAGGTATTAAGAGTCTTGCTATCTTCCGCAAAAAGGACTCTGGAATCCTGACTCTGGATGCATGAAAAATGTACGCATACCAGAGTTTCTTTATGCGGTAGGCCCCAGTCAACAAAACTATATTCAAATCCCATCTTTCAGCCTCGACAGAAGTGAACAAGTCAAAAAATGACTAAAGACCATAGCGGGACCGAGGCAAAAAATGATCAAAATCATAGGGGGAACAAAACAAACCAAGAAAAAAAATTTCGAAAAATGTCCTTCTGACACTTTTTTTCGCCTTTTCTATCGGTTTCACGGCCTACAAGATCCTTAGACCTTGAAAAAACGAGGTTTTGGTTCCGTTGACAAAGTGTACTTTAGCCGATACTAAAATTTTATGGCTACCGAGTGGTGTTATTACTTTAGAAAATTTTTTTAAGATATATACTTTTTTGACTGCAAGCTCACGGCACCGGTGCGGTGCCGTGAGCTGGAGTTGGTGCCGTATTTTTAAGATTAAAAACACTGGTTATAACGAACATTATGCCCATTAACCCATAAAGCTCCCTGCACCCCCGAAGGGCGCTTAGTGGCTTGGAGTTGAGATGCTTAGAAATATCTTTTTACCTTGTTGAGTGACTAAAACCCTAGCCTTATAGGGTAGTCAAAAAAGAAACCAAAGGAAATAATTTTTTTTGAGTTCATGTAATAAAGAGAGAAAAAATATCTAAAAAATTATTTAACAATAAAGAGAAAAAAATTGCTCCGCAATAAAGATAGACAAAACTTAAAGATGGATAAACCTCGATGTTGCAAACTCAATAACAATTTGACTGGAAGCCAATAGAGAATCCAATAAGAGGGTCTGTATTGATTTTTTAATCTCTTTAGGTTTTTTTAAGCTTGGATTAGACTTGACTATCATGAGCGTTTTTTATTTACACGATTATTCTGTTTTCAAACCATTCTCCCAAGTTATTTTTGGCTGAAGTTCGGAATCTGTGTTGTGCCCGAAAACGTGTTTTGACCACTTTTTCAGTCGTTTTAGCATGATTGAAGTGTAGAAAAAGAGTTTTTAGGAGGGGCTAGATAGTTTTACAAAAAGAAAAGAATTTTTTGACCGAAAATTGACTTTTTGACCAAAATTCTCATTTATTCATAACACACACACAACTCATTCAACAGCACCTAATCGTTTAATTCCTCAATTATTTCATTTAAATCTTCTTCCGGAACTTCTTCATTATCAGGAACGACAAGAACATTCATTGCCGGATTGAAGAAACGACCCACCAACTGAAAGAATTCCTCGGTTCGGTCAACATTCTTGGCTGCGCAAACTTTGTTGAACATGTACTTGGCTGAGTTTCCCGAAAATTTTGGTCAAAAAGTCAATTTTCAGTCAAAAATTTTTTTTTTTGAAAAATTATGGAGCCTCACCTAAAAACTTTTTTTCTACACTTTAGTCATGCTAAAACGACTGAAAAAGTGGTCGAAACACGTTTTTGGGCACAACACAGATAGCGAATTCCTGCCTTATTTTTTTGGTAAAAGGATGCATTATTCATCCTCGCTTAAAATTGTAAAAATTAAATTCTGAGACTACCAGGGTTTTTCAATAGCTGATTCGCCGTATTTTTTCTATTAAGGCCAAGACACAGGAATTGAAATGAAAATTTACGAAAAATTACATTTTGACAATTTTTGAATATACAGTGCCTATTATTATTCTGAATAAAAAAAATTGGAGTCGCGAAAAAAGTACAAATATTTTTAAAAGTACTATTCACATCCCTGCCAAAACAGCATGTTTCAATGCACTTTTAACATCAAGTCAAAGAAAATTCAGGGATTACAAACAGAGCGGCAGTTGTTATACCAGAGGAAATACGGTTATTTGAATAAGACAATAGCTAATCAAAAATTTTAGCGAATTTTAGCATTAATGCACTCGCTAGCACCTTCCAAAATGTTGAAGCTTAAAAATCATCTTAAAATATAACACGCCTCCATTTCAAATCTGACTGTAGAGGGTAGGCGGTATTTTGCACCGTCAAGCGAAAATCGCCAGGATGAGCAGGGGTTCATCCTGACTCTGGATGATGCGCGCCGAATTAATTGTGAAATTTTTTGAATATTACTTAAGAAATTCCACAGTTGATTCGGCGCGTTTCATCATGAGTCCAACTGAGCGTAAGTCAGATTTATGCGTTTTTAGGGCTACTTAATTTAAGATGGTGCAAAATACCGCCTACCGCCTTTAAAGAAGCTTACCAGCACGTTTTAAAAGTTCAAAAAGACGGGGACCAGCAAATTTGTTCGAATCGTCTTATTTTTCATTCGTTTTGCATCAAATCTGATATAGATGACCTCATATTATTTTTTGCAGAAAATTTAAAAAATCTAGATAAGAACGCATGAAAATTTTTTGTGAGAAAGAAAAGCGTTTTCTCCGTGTAACGTTTTGGTATGCCTTTTTCAAGTCAGAAAAAAAAGTTGATGGCGTGTTATATAGTTTCAGAATATAAGTCCAAAAAGTTTTAATTTGGGAAATTAACTAAAAAAATTTCAAAAAATTTTTCCTAGAACATGACTTCTAGGTCTAAATTTGGCCAAAATGCAAAAATAATAGATCAGATAAGCTCAGAAAAACTATTTTTTGAAAATTCCAATTTGACCTTCTTTGAAAAACACACAGGGTGGCCTATCCTTATCCGACTATTTTAATTGGTCATAACTTTTTTAATTTATTGGAATTTTTTTATCATTCGAAAGAGGAGAGCCTAGAAATTCGTTAGACACCTCACTCGTGTATTTTTGGTGGATTTTTAAACCTTACTATTGTTTTCAGTCAAATGCTTTATTCGCTTCAGCAAAGATTTTGGACGATCATTTTTACGCAAGGCAAGGATCACCAAAGAAAGTGCAAGTGGAATATCGCAACAAGTTCGGGTGAAATGCCAAGGCACCGAGAAATACAAGCATCCAAGAATGGTGGCAGAAGTTCCAAGAAACAGGCTACGTGAGTCCAAGGAACAGGGCAATGCCAAGGTTTGTTGGGTTATGATTCTCTTTTCATTCTTTTTTTTTTCGGATGGGTGCGAACTGAGCTGACAGAAGAACAAGTGCTGGCCAAATTCCGAGAAGCTCAAAGTTCAGGTCCATGAAGTGTCGCCAAGCTGGAAGGAATGCTGTCAAGAACTACAATTCAAATAATGGTCTTTGGAATGGTTTTGTGTAACAAGTGAGATTTCTCCGTTTCGGATGGGAAGAACTTATCCAAATCTTCCGTGGCCACCTTACTCGCCGAATCTCACGCCATGCGACTTCTTCTTGTGGGGCCATATCAAAGCGCAAGTCTAGGGAGGCCACCCTGTATTACATAAAGTTTTCACACATATTTTAGGTCCAAGCTTAGTCTTCGGGCAGGCCACCCTATGTTAAGGTCAGCTCAAATAAATGTGGGGCTTTTTATATTTCTGAAATTCATTTGGTGGTGGGTTAGGACACGGTTCATCAAAAAGGGAAAAGTGCAAACTCGTGGTTTTTCTCCTAAGACAAAAATTAAAAAAAAATCTCAGTCGATTTTTATCTTTTTCAGTTAATCTTTTTTTATTTTCAAGCCCTTTCTTTCCTGTTTAGAATGGTACATAAAACTTAACTGAATTATTATATAAAAGTCAGCATCAGACTCTAAACATTTGTGACGTCATTTTAAGAAGTTTACAAGCATTTTCATCATTTTAACTGGTCAAAAGTTTGATTCAGGACTGAGCACTATAACAAAATCTTAGTCTGATTTTATAGCGCAGTTCAAGAGCTACAAAAGCCGATTAACAAAACAATTTTTAAAAATTTGAGTGTTGATATGTGACCTTTTGAAAATAATCAACATCTTTAAAAAACGACCAAAATCCCACATTTTCAATTTTGTCATTTTTCAAAGATGGCCACATCTCAACACTCAAAGTTTCAATTTTTTTCGTTAATCGAGTTTGTGTAGCTCTTGAACTGCGCTACAAGATGAGACTAAGATTTTGTTATAACGCTTAGTCCTGAATCAAACTTTTGACCGTTTAAAATGATGAAAATGCTTGTAAACTTTTTAAAATGACATCATAAGTGTGTTTTTGGTTAACTTTGCCATGGATCGAAATTGAAGACAGCTGGATGCCTTTAAGACTTCTGTCAAAAAAAATGTGGGATCAAAATGATCCTTCAAGTTTGGCGCATCGAGTGCAACCTTAACCTGGGTTGATTCTTTTTTAGGATCAGCTAGGTTGTCTAGGAAAGTTTAGGTGGAGTACTCAGGTTGGGGTTGAATCCAACTAGATTTTGATTAGTTACTCATAAATCCTCTCAGCAATCGTTAATTTTTGTGTTTTTATGCCTTTACGGAATATTTGAAAGCATTTGAAAAAGTTTTAATCAAAAAAATAATAAAATTTTTGAGTTTGAAACTGCGTACCACCATAGGGTTCAAAATGACCAAATTTGAGGGTTGATTTTGGACGATTTTTGAAATGAGATAGTATAAGAGCTATTGCAAATTCATTTAATAAAAACTCATAATAGTGCAATAATTACAAAAACGAAAATTTTTACAAAAAAATGAGAAAAAAAATCAAATTTCGTACAAAACACAACGCCACAGCAAGTTTGGGCTCAACTGCAGAATCGGTTGCAAAAAAGTGCTTGGTCCCCCTGTTGTTTTTGTGAAAAACAGCTTGGTCCCCCTGTTATATGTAGAGATGATGGCTTGACCTTTTCGGGACGGGACGGGTCAGAATTCAAATTTAAAAATTTCGGGACGGGACACCGGGACAGGACAGGTGCCAAAAATTTCCGGGCGGGATTCCGGGACGGACGATTCTCTAAAATTAACGGGACGGGACGGAATTGTCCGTCCGTCATCATCTCTAGTTGACTGTAATTACAAGTTGAAAGTAGTTGTTGAAAAATTGAATTTTTCGGGACGGAAACCGGGACAGGACAGGTGCCAAAAATTTCCGGGCGGGATTCGGGACGGACGATTCTCTAAAATTAACGGGACGGGACGGAATTGTCCCGTCCCGTCCCGTCATCATCTCTAGTTATATGTATTCTTGTGTTAATAAATGAATAAATAACACACTAAAAAAAATTTCAAAAAAATATTTTTGAAAACAACAGGGGGGACCAAGCTGTTTTTCACCAAAAAACAACAGGGGGGACCAAGCACTTTTTTGCAACCGATTCTGCAGTAGCGCCCAAGTTTGTGATATTTGAATTTTGACACGCCGTGAGGGGTAAATTCACTTGCTTTAATTTAGAAATTTAGGGTGATAATCCATATAAATAACCCATAATAACCCAAGGTTCTTATCCTTTATCCCGACCCCACCCTAATTTAAAAGGGTACCGGGACACTGGAAAATAGTGGTACCGGGACACTGGAAAAAATAGAGGTCTAAAAGTATGGAAATTGAACAAATTTTTTGTCAGCTTGGTCCTACTGCACAAAGAAACTCTGGTATGCATGCATGTTTTATGCCGCCAAAAAGGCGAATCAACTTATCTGTGTCAAAATAAAAATAAAGTTCAACACTCAAAACTTGGGTGGGGTCGGGATAAAGGATAAGAACCTAACCCAAGAACTAATTTTTAAATTTCAAAAAACGTAAACACTTGAAATCTATCGTTATGTTTGTGTTTTTTTGGCCAATTTAAGCCTAGAAATTGTGCTCGAGGCAAATACAAAAAATATTTAATGAGATATCACCAAATAAGACATTATATGATGAATCACAAACAAAGTAAGCGAATGAGTTTAAATATCAACTGAATTTCTTTAAAAAAAGGTTTTAAGTAAAGAATTTTTTTGCAATATTAATATGCAAATGTATACTAACAAAAGTAATTTGTCTTATTATTAGCCATAATTAAATTTTTTGCTTGTATGCGTCACAGCTAAACAATTATCAGTTTCTCCTAATAAATAACTGTGAAATTTTAGTGCAATTACGTTGACAGTTTGCTCTAAAACAAATCTTTTTTCTAACAAGGAAATCGCGCGAACCATAAATATAATGGGGTAAAATTGTCATTCGCTTTAAACATTTTTACTTTTTTTTCGGATGGGCTGAATACGAAAATCATGCCGACAAGAGATAGATTTATCTCCAAGTAAAGTCCGAAAAAAAATTCTGGCTGTTCCAAATGCAGCAGTTTTTCTCCAGCTTTTTTTAGTTTATTTATTTTCACGATTCGCCGTAAATTTTTAAATTAACCTAGTGGTTTTACAAAAGTTCCCTGTTTGATTAATTTTGACATGCACCGTAACCTGAGAGGACCGTATGCTATAAATGTTTCTATCAACATTCATTAATTTCACAGAAAAAATAAAAAAAAACTTTAAATTTTGTACAAAAAGAATGCCACAGCAAGTTTGCGATTTTTGAATTTTGACACACCGTGGGTGGTAAATTCACAACTAGCGCCGAAAAATTTTGCTTTTTAAGGGTTGAGCGGCGAAAAAATTCTGACGTGACAATATTTTTTTGAGTATTTCTGTAAATTCACAACTAGCGCCGAAAAATTTTGCTTTTAGGGGTTGAGCGGCAAAAAAATTCTGACGTGACAATATTTTTTTGAGTATTTCTAGAACATGCAATAACTATCAAACATCAAGTACAAAACTGGCACAATATAGTCTTGTACAATAAAAGAAAAATGGATGACTAACAAGAGAGAAAAAATATTCTATTGCTTGTCTCAATCAATTATGGCCGACAATTAGAGCCACAAGTCTAGCCTCTTCAACAGCTAGAGGGAAGAAAAAAGAGGTAGTAGTGGAACTATATGGCTAGCTAGGTAGTCGATTGCTCTACTCCAATCACCTAGAAGATTTTAAAAATATAGCTTCCCCTCGGCTCCCAGTTGTCTCTCTGCTACTCTAATTAACAGGCACTAAGTTATCGATGGATTAGTGCCTCGTGTTGAAGATTTTCTCTAGGCTAGCAAGTTTGTCCAGGTGCAGCGAAGTACACACACACATATATGTATAATCTCTATTGGTTCGGCCAAAAATAGATGGATCAGCAGCAAGGACATCCGTCGGCTGTCTCTGACTAGTGGAATTAGGCTGTTAGAACCCCCAAAGAGTGGATGAACTTAAGGGGGATTATGTTGCTCTCGATGGAGCTACTATTTGATTCAACAAAAAGAGGAAACAATTGGGCAATTAACAACAACAAAGCCACGAAGAAAGTGAACAAAAAGACTCACCAAATCAATAAGATGTCTTTTTTGTTATAAAGATAGCTGCCTTACTAGCACCCATCAATAGATGACAATTTATAAAAATTGACTAGTCGATAACTTTTTTCATACAAAGGCTAATAGAGCGTGATTTATACAAGGTAGTTTAATGGAACCCCCGGATTCAAAACGGGAATGCCTTTCTATCTGTCGCTAATTTCGAAATTCTACTAATGCTAAACGGTTTTTCTCGCCGACATTATATTTGGCATATGATGTCAAAAACACGAGTTTCGCTTAGTCTCCCTGTGGTTTGAATCCCTGCTCCGCTGTATCAAGAATTTGGACAAGGAAATTCTCGGAATTGATATTTGAAATTCGTAATATTTTTTATGTTTACAAAAATCACTCGAAAGTGACTCTGGATGAATGGAGAAGGCAACGGTGAATTCATCTATAAACGAATTCATCTACACCGAATTCATCTACATTTTGGCATTCTGTTTGTGACACTGCAAATTTATTTTCCTTTTTCTTACAAAAGGTCTAGTTACAATTATGACTTTGAAAAGTAACAGTATCACCCAGATAGTATCACCCAGATGGTTGTGCTGCGCAGTAATCGACATTTCCCCCATAAAAGTTACTGCTTTCCCTGTAAAAAAACGAATAAGTATGTTTTGTTAGTGTAGTATTTATGACCTGGACATTTCGATCCGACATCTCCGTCAGCTCCAGCTTGGAAAAAAATGCATCGCCAATATATTCGGTCCCCTCTAGTAGTGTTTTTCCAGTAAAGGCAACCATGGCCATCTTGAAGCATTTTCTTATTCTTTTCAGAATGCACTATTTGATAAATCGATTCGTTTTGCTCAATTTCTTGCTTTCTTTCGCCCATTTTCGCCTTAAATAAGTGAATAAAACATATGTTAAAAATTTCGTGGAATTATAGCTCTTCGAAACAGAAAAAAATTTTCAAAATAGCAGATGTAAAAGGTCAACCACTTGGGTTGGGAACACTTAAAGTTACAAACAGAATGCCAAAATGTAGATGAATTCGTTGTAGATGAATTCGGTGTAGATGAATTCACCTAATGCCCAAATCACTCGAAAGTGACTCTGGATGCATGAAAAAGCATGCATACCAGAGTATATTTATGCGGTAATCCCCAGTATTCAAAACTATGTTCAACATCTTCTTGTTAGTGGCCCCTGTGTGATTAGTGGCCCCTTTTATTCCCTTCCCCTCCCAATACAGCCTCAAATCCCTTTAAAATTCAAAAGGCGCGAATTCAAAATTTTTCAAATTTCGACTAAAAAACCATGATACCCCCCCTGTGGATCGAAAATTTTTTTTCTCAGAACTAAAAAAACACGCGGCTTTCTCATGATATGGGGGTCGAGAAACACGAATATGAAGTTATCTCCTCCACCTGACCCTTCCCCGTGGGGATTCTATAGTCAAGCCTGAGTATTATGGTTTATTTTACTAAAAAGTCTATTTTTTTTATCTTTTGATAACAAATCAGCCAATCTGATGCTAGATTTGAATTTCTCCTCAAATTTTTGTCTTAGTAGTTATCGGTTGGCCTGATTTGATTTTTTTTATATTTGTCTTCGTCCCCTCTTATAGATCTTTAAAAAATAGTTCAAGTGAAGAAATTAGGCGGACCTGAAGCATGAATATCAAATATTATGAATTTCAAATATCAGATCCGAGGGTTTGCTTGTCCAAATAAAAGGTGGAAAAATTTGCAACAATTTAACAATTTGATTTATCAATTTAAAAATAAATAAAGCAGAACGTCTGTTCCAACTTATTGCTTCCGGACTAGCAACGGCGATTGCTAAATTATTCAAATCTTGTTCTAAGAAAGAAAAGACCTTTTTTCACATGAGGTTTTCGACTTTTCGCATGCTTGCTTTTGTTTCCTTTTTCTTTTTGAGTCGTGAGAAAGTATTTTAAATAAATTAAACATTTATTTATCTAGTCAAATATTGTCCCTGAATGTTTTTGCAAAAAAATAAAATAATACACCTCAAAGTCAAAAAATTTTGGGAGTACAACTTTTAAACGAAGACACTCCTGGAATCGACCCTAGCTGTACCTTACTGGTAACTGTACTCTATCGAAGTGGCCGTTCTGCCTGAATTCTACAGAATTTTAACCAAACCTTTATACATCAATTTTGACATATCGAAAGGTCCCACTGGCAAAAAAAGCAGAAACTGTGGTGTGCATGCTTTTTCCTGCACCTAAATTTGTTGAAAAAAAGAAAATTTTCCGACAAAATAAGAAATATCAGGGGAAAAAGTTTTTTTTTTTAAAGGGACACCCTAACACATATAAAGCCGAAATAGTGTCTTACAAGGGACCACAGGCGCCTATCGGCGCCTCTATAGTATTTCGAAATTTCAATGAGGGGCTATGACTTCATTCATAAAAATAGGTATATCCTTTATTAGAACTCATTTTTTTTCGCCTGTTCTTTTTTTAAAACGAAAGCTGACATTCTGGGGAACACGATGGTATTAGCGACAAAAGTGATTTCGCTATCTGCGACCCGTTCTGGCCTTCGAAGTAAAAAAACGTTACCCACACATGCCAAATACTATATAAGATGCACTTGATACTTCCAGAGAAGACAAATTTTTTTAACAAATTTTTTTTAAATTTTATTTCGAAATTTCAATGAGGGGCTATGACTTCATTCATAAAAATAGGTATATCCCCTATTAGAACTCATTTTTTTCGCATGTTCTTTTTTTAAAACGAAAGCTGACATTCTGGGGAACACGATGGTATTAGCGACAAAAGTGATTTCGCTATCTACGACCCCTTCTGGCCTTCGAAGTAAAAAAGCGTTAACCACCCACCCACCCCCATGCCGAATACTATATAAGTTGCACTTGATACTTCCAGAGAAGACAAATTTTTTTAACAATAATAATCCAAAATTTTAAAATCTTGAATTTGCATGAATCAGCTAACTCAAAAATAGTGTTGACTGAACATATTAAAACAAAACCAACACAAAAATAAATATTAGAACAATGCGTAATAAAAAGCAGGGGAAAAACTTATTAGTATAATTTATAAACAAAAAAGAGTGGTCGTTCACAAAAAGACCGACAAATTCCTCTTCAACCAAAGAGAGAGAGGAAAAATTATGACAGCCACTCAATTTTGCTAACGGCACACTATTTGTTTATTTATTTTTTATTTGCCACTGAGGCGAAAATTAAAAAAGAGAAGAGACTAAGACTTGGGCAATAGACATTCCGGGAAATGTGGTCTCCATTAATGTCTAATATCTGATTCCAAATCCGTCCCCTCTTAAAAAACTTGGATTTGTACAAATTTTGCAGTGGACTCTAATAGTTTATGGAATAAATTTAATAGAAAAGTTTTGAAGAATGTTTTGGCACGCTATCTTTCTTTTGGCTGTGGCTGACAAGCGAATGAAAAAGCCTTTGTAAGATGTGTTTTTGTTAATCTAAATGAAAATTTATACGAAATCAATGAACGGCACTTATGTACCTGGGGGCCCCTTTTTTAATTAAATGTGAATAGTGTTTAAATGTCGTCTAAGTAATTTTTATAGTAAGTTAAATTTTTATAGTAAGAACGATAAAAACAGAGTTTTGTAATATTTTCCTTAAGTAAAAATTAGGTTTTCAAAAAAATCGCCCTGTTCTTATAAGTTAATCAACCCGAAAATAGTATTTGGATAGGCTTAAAAAGACCTACAAATATGGAATGGAGTTAATATAGTTTTGTTAACTTGAGCCTACCGAATAAATAAACTCTGGTATGTATACATTTTTATGCATCCAGAGTCCCTTTCGAGTGATTTGTGCCTAAGGTATGTGGGTGTGCGCATCTCAACCCCAAGCAACCAAGCCCCCTGCGCCCCCGAAGGGGGCTTGGTTGCTTGGGGTGGTTGCTTGGGCACTCACTTACCTCAGACATGATTCCGAGCAAAACTCTTGATCATAAAATGCATGAAGGAGCTTTTTTGCCTAGCTCTAGTGATCAAAATGTGGTAGGACATCACACTATAAAACATTTTAACTTAGGGGACCAAGGCAACTGGTGGTCCTGTGGCAACAAAAAAATTTCGAAAACCTAATTTTTAATAGGGAAAAATGTTAGAAAAAAACCCTTTTTATCGTTTTTAGCGTATAAAAATTACTTAGGAGACATTTAAACACCATTCACAGTTAACTAAAAAAGGGGCCCCCAGGTACATAAGTACCCAATGAACTAGTTAAAATTCCATGGTTTTTGAGCGCAGCGGGTATTCCGTAGTTCTAATTTGCAGGGCAAGGCTCGGATCTGTACTTGCTACAATCAGACCTCTTTAGACCGCCACTCTGACCCGATTAGGTTAGCTAAAGATTCAATTCTCATTTAAACCGTCACAATGAGCCTGATTAGTTGGCCAGCAGAGAAACTAAAGGATTCTACACCTCTTTAAACTGCCACAAAAACCCCCCAGAGCCGGTATCATTTGAGAACGTTATTTTGTTTTTAATGAAGGTTGAAAACGTCATGCAAATACGGCAGCAATAAAATTATACAACAGTTAGCTTTAAAAAAATGTGTACGAACTCTTTTCTAATGTAGTTACCGGTGTGTCTTTTTATCATTTCGACGATGTCCAGTCCAACAACCATTATTTTCTGTTTTGATGAATCATAATAGTGCCCTACGATTCCTAGATAGCTATGAAGCATACCCTTTGTCGTCACAATGTCGACAGTCAAAGAGAGTTTTTTTTCCAGCTGCATGAATTCCTTTGTTTATCCCTATATAGTATTAAGCATGTCTCTGTGACGCTCCATTTGGTTACTTATGTTCGTAACGCGATTTGTCATACTTTTTGTGGACACAATGTAGAGATCTTGGTGTCATTCGATAGCCCTTTAACTACGGAAGATCAGATACGTGTTGGTTTTTTCACATCGCCTTATTGGACAAAAAAATTTGGGCTTAAAAGTCGGATAAGTTTATTTTTAGGATTTACATTCAGCTTTTGTTCGGAACTTTTGTTGGTAACGTTTTTTAAATTGGCGCCAAATAACTGGGCGCCGATATTAAAAATTTATAGCTTAAAAACAAATGGCGCCTAAGGCGCCAGTCCAAACTAGTGCTGTAATATAATGACTGGATTCTTGCGCTTGGTTGGAGTCAGTAGCTTTAAGCAGCTGTTTGTCAATGCCGCAGGTATATTAGGTCTCTCCTGGTTGTCCGATAAACTCGTGGACTGGTGGGAGGACGGAGAAGAACATTCAACAGAGCCTACACCACCTCCAATGACCAAAGCTGAGTGGAAACTCCACGTAAAAGAAATCTTGATTCAAATCATAAAGATGGAAATTTAAAATCGGCATCTGTGAACAATATCTGTTTATTGACACTTTTTAAGTAACATCCTGTCGTTTTTTACAAATAAAAGCTCAGCTTGTCTTAAAATTGATCACAATTTTAACAGAAAACAGAAAAAAATACGGCACCACCTCAAAAAATTCGCGCACCGGCACCAGCACCGGCACCGGACCTTTTTTGGTACCGCACCGGCACCGCACCGGTGCCAAGTCAAAATTCGGCACCGGCACCGGTGCTTTTACAACACTGGTGTTTATGATAACTTTATGATAACAAGTAAAATTTTATAGTTGACATTGATTTAACTGTAAAAAAAGCTCATTGAAATTTTTAATTTTTTTTACCATCTTAGCGCTTTCTGGACATGCACAAACTAAAACTGCTATTGAGTGAGTTCTATTTTAAAATGATGACTTTCTGTCATCGTTTTATTCAAAAAGCCATGTGTATGGCTTTTTATAAAATATTGCGGCTAAAGTCATCTTTTTCAGAAAAAGACTTCATTTAGCTTAAAATAAGCAATTTTTAGATAGCCATTTTAACTAAAGGGAATTTAGAAAGTTTTTATTTTTTTACCTATTTTTATTAGATGAAAAAATATATCCAACCATAATTTCTGCCCCTTCTAAAATTTACAATAGATTAGATAATAATATTTTTTACTTAAAGGAGCATGTGCAAAATTTGAATTGGCGGGGGACAGTTCTCTGTCGCCTAGGGTTGTATAAATACCCGGGTATTTTTTTTTTCGGGTATTTACCCGGGTAAATACCCGGTAAATACCCGGGTATTTACCCATTATACAACCCTAATCCTACCAGAGTTGCTTGTATAATGCGCATTACAGAACTTGCAATAGCCGACAAAGATCGATTTTCCGAATGCATCTTTTTCCTCCTTGCGATTGAAAAAGCTCCAGCTCCATGATAAAGGCTTAGGCATTTAAGAGGCTAAGAATTCGGATGTTAATTCATGAAAAGACACCGTTTACATGAAAACGCTCGAAGAAAAAAGACGTCCAATAAAAGCACTCGATGTTTACGATCGGTTTTGCGAAAAATGCCCGTGTATAATACATATATAAATACCCGAATTTTATATAGCCGGGTATTTATTAATAAATACCCGGGTAAATACCTGGTAAATACCCGGTAAATACCCGGGTATTTACCCGGGTATTCACCCATTATACAACCCTACTGTCGCCTCTCATTGTTCTCTTTTAAGTCATCCGAAACAACTCAAAAGAGATCTGTCCCCCGCCAATTCAAATTTTGCACATGCCGCTGCGCGCAAAAACCATGGTCCTTTAAAATGGACAAATTTGCTAAAAAAACAGATGCGGAGATTCAGACATTACAGTTAAGGTTTTTAAAATTGGGTGATACTTATTCGTATGACCTAATTCTAATTTTTATAAACAGTCCCAGTTTTATTAAGAGAAATGTTTTTGTTTATACATGAAAGTGTAGCCGTGGATATCAGCTAGTTTAAAAGTGAAGAAACTCCATTAACACTCCAAAGGCCGAGAAGCACAAGTAGTGCACCATGATTGTCATACTACACCTACGCTCATAATATAACAAAATAAACGATAGGAATCCAGCTTTCGAATGATAACAAGTATAGGCTGTTTTGACTTTTAAAGTTCAGATAAATCACAACTTGTTTGTCGGGGTCGTAATTTTCAAAATGTACTACCCTGACTTTCTATGAGCCATAACTTTGTGTAGAGATGATATATAGCTGAATGCCTAAAAACAACGACCAGAATCTGACGGTTTTTTTACACTAAATTTAGCAATGTTTTATTAAAAAATAGCAACAAAATATACAAAATTATTATATAAGTTGCAATACAAATTTCCCATAACATTTTTTCTGCTAAAGTAAACCTTAATTCTGACACCGGATTCGTGTTCAGCGTGTTCGATTTGCCTGTAAAACTGCTATTTATATTCTAAAGTCACTGTCAAATTTCGAATTCCGCTCAAGACAATAAATATTTAATTTTTAATATTTGAGTATTTATTGTCTTGAGCGGAACCTCCATCTCTCTAGAAAGTCAGGGGTAGGGTTGACCTCGGACAATTGTCCATGACAATTGTCCGACAATTGTCCGACAATTGTCGGACAATTGTCTGACCCAATTGTCCGTCAAATAGAAATCGGACAATTGCAAAAATAGATAATTTGAAATTTTTTTGTCTTGGAAGAATATTTCAAAGCTTATTCTAAGAGAGAAATAGTTATCTTGCTTCAAAAAATGTCTTCTGTTTTACAGTCCACTCTCGATAATCCGTCATCTCGCTAATCCGTCACTCTCGATTATCCGTCACCTTCGTGACGATTTGGTTGGTTTTGCCTTGAATAAGGCAAAACGTCACTCGTTAATCCGTCATCTCGATAATCCGTCACCTTCGATAATCCGTCACTTAAATGGTGAACATTATCAATAAATCTACTCTTGTTAATCCGTCACTTTATGTTTTCATGCATCTTTTTTGATTTAGCTTTTCGATGAGTACTCCTAAACGTCCAAACAAAACCCGAACACTGGATGAGAAGAAATCAATACTTGATGCGGCGGCCAAAAACTCTAATCGTTCTGCGTTAGCTAAGCAATTAGAACAACTATTGACGATATTTTGAGCCAGAAACAGACTGTCCTCAGTGCAATCGACGGTGGAAGTGAAGCCAAGCGTGCGCGACTGACACCTGGCAAGCATCAACAAATGAAAAAGAAGCACTTATCCGGTGGCACAAGCAGGAGTCAAAATGTTCCAGTGAGCGGTGAATTACTGATTACTTTTGGTTTAATAAACAGATTTTAATCGCTTAATGTTGTAGAGTGGAATTTTCATCGAAATGTACATGTAAATCTATATTTCTGGTAATAGTTGTGTGTTTCCTAAGTTGTCACTCGATTATCCGTCACTCTTATATACTCTACATACATTCAACTCTCGATAATCCGTCATTTCGCTAATCCGTCACTCTTGATAATCCGTCACCACACGGCCGGTCCCAAGGGGTGACGGATTATCGAGAGTTGACTGTATTTTGCTGCTCAACTTTTCTTTTACTCAACTTCTTTTAACTTCTTCTTTTAATTTTCAGGCTCGATCATGTCGAAGGGAACTAAATCGCTTTCGTGGTGCTGGAAATACTTCACGCGCAAAGAAGAGCATAAAGGATCCTTTGGTTATAGCAACTTCTGCAACCCTAATTGCGAAATGACCAAGTCTGGACGTTACTTCAACAACGCTGGCAGAATGGAGAAACATTTGGAGGTTATATTTGTCAGATTTTTTGTATTCACATTTTTTTTCAGAGTTGTAACAAGATCGGCACAGAAACAAGAAAGGAAATCGACCGGCTATTGAATAAGCCTGCTGCTCGTCGAAGCGAAAGCCATTCACCAAAGTCCAAGAGGGTAAAGCAAGTACGGCCGTAAACTTCTTCTCAATCAAGCTTGGGCACTATGAAGCGGTTTTTCGACTCCACGTCCAAAGATGAGCAAGAAGAGTTAGATGTTCTTTGACACGGAATTTCTGAAACATTTTTGCAATTGTCCGTTTTTCCGACAATTGTCGGACAATTGTCGGACAATTGTCCGGACAATTGTCCGCTTTTGCAATTGTCGGACAATATCCCAACCCTAGTCAGGGGTGAAGGCCAGGACGTATCGAAGCTAAAATTAAAAGCTAAAGTAAAGCTAAAATTTCAAGAATTTTGAAAATATTTAACACTTCAAAGGCCGAGAAGCACTTTTACGCAGTTGGACTCAGAATTTAACGCTGAACACGATGTCTGTCTTTCCCGCTTTAATGATGGGTTAAGTAGGTGTAAACGGGTCCAGGAGGTAACGAATTGCGCATGATCAAAATCCAGCTGGATACCCACAGGTTTTCAAGTAGTGCACCATGATTGTCATACTACACCGACGCTCATAATATAACAAAATAAACAACAGGAATCCGGCTTTATAATAATAAGTATAAGCTGTTTTTACTTGTAAAGTTCAGATAAATCACAACTTGTTTGTTGGGGTCGATTTTAAAATGTACAGGTGCGGCAGCTATTTTACCTATATTTGTTTTGCATATAACTTTTTAAATTCGTGCACAAATTTCGCCGTTGACCATGCATTCGAAAGCTCAGAGTTTGGGATTTTGTTTAAAAAAAGAACGGGTCATTTCCTCGATTTTTCACAAAGTTATGGCTATTTTAACAATGAAGAGAAAATTCAATAATTTATTCAACAAATGTTTGTAACAACAAGGATGGCTCTCTATTTCGTTTCCACACTTCTTCCTCTTCTTTCAATGCATAGCTGGAGTCGGCGGCTGAAATCTTCTCTGGCTCTGTCGACCATTTCCAGCGGAAGCTGCACCATTTCTTCGACTATCCGTTCACGCAGAGCATTAAGATAAGCTTGAGGTTGATTTGTGTAGAGCTTACTCTTAACATAACGTCTGCATTAAAGATATTGAAAAAGTTATTGAACTGTATGATGACCTTAAGGATCTATAAGGATCTAGAAACAACCAAATTTTCTGGTGAAGATGCAAAGCAACAAACTGATTTAATAAACGAAGCTAAAGACATAATAACTCAAACTGTTGGAAAGTTAATTGGTACTGTTACGCCAAAAATAAGTGAAGCAATTAAAAACGAGATTAGCTACACCCAGTCTGATATTAGATATTCTGCTAACATTGACTGGAATAAAATTAGCAAAATTGAGCTGCAAAATGTAGAATTAGTAAGCAAGTGTATGAAACGCATGCAAGAAGTTTGTGATCAGCCAACATGGATTAGTTTTGAGTACAGTCAAACCTCGTTTATCCGCCACCCCCAAAAGTTCATTCCCACCTTGGGTCCGACACTTTTTTCAGCTCAATTTTCGCAGTCTTTTGCTAGATGTGATTCGACAGTCTAGTCCGAAATATTGCAAGGGTTCTGATTTTGCCATTCGTTTTTTCAAAATCTTTAAATTTCGCCATAAAGACCCGCGGAAATCGGTTATCCGGCACCTTTTTTCAAAAAGGGGTGCCGGATAACCGATGTCCGCGGGTCTTTATGACGAAATTTAAAAATTTTGGAAAAACGACCGGCAAAAACAGAATCCTTGCGATATTTCGGACTGGACTGGCGAATCACATTTAGCAAAAGACTTCGAAAATAGAGCTAAAGAAAGTGTCGGACCCAAGGCGGGAACGAACTTTTCGGGGTGCCGGATAAACGAGGTTTGACTGTATACCTTTGAAAAATTTAAAATTAATTCATTTTAAAAAATTGACAAAAGTGCTACTTCTTTAGTTGCTACCCATAATTTTTAAAAAATGACCCAAAATTTAATTTTTTTATTTTGCACAATGTTTGCATTGCAACACCAGATTTTTTACAAAATTTTAAGTTTGCCCAGAAAAATATTATTGAAACTCAAAAAAGCAATTTTGGGTATTTTTATACTAAAATTTCCAAACTAACATCAAGGGTACCTTGATAAATGAAAAAGATGGAATTTGAACATAGTTTTGTTAACTGGGGTCATCGCATAAAAAACTCTAGTAAACATGCTTTTTCATGCATCCAGAGTCACTTTCGAGTGATTTGTGACTAAGCTTTTTACTCTCAAAACCTCTGCGACCACCTAAAGGGGGGGGGGAGGGTTTGCAGGGGGCTTGTGATCTCTGTTGCCCTAAAATCAAAAAACTTTTTAAATGTTTACTTAATTTAGGCAATTATGGCCTGAAGTAGCAATCAACCAACGAGATGCAGCATGCATTAGCACAGCAAGAGCCTTGAATGTGTATAAAAACGATTTTGCACGGATCTTAGAAAAAGCAAATTCAAACAACACACCAAAAATGCAATGAGCAAGCAAAATAGAGCAATTGAAAATGTTTTGTAAAAAATTAAAGAGTATCCATTGAATTTTGATGTAATGTTCCAAAGAGTTTTGTTTATTTAGCTTTGCTTAAATTGATTTTTTGTATAGTATTTTTGAATGATTTATGTTACGAAGCAAGTAAGTAAAACAATTACCCTATTTTTACTAATTTTCTAAAATATATAGTGATTAAACTAGCGGATTTTTTAAGGTTTGCGGGCTTTGGTTTTTCGGCGCTACCGGAGTATACCTGCCCCCCCAAATGAAATTTTTTTTGAACTTTTTCAAAACACCATTTTTCATCATTTCCTACACGTTGAACACGATAAAAAAGGTGTTTTCACCTACTTTTTTCTATAAAAAGTCGATTTTTTTTAAATCTTGAATTTTGGTATTTTTAGTTGATTTCTGTTTATTATAACTTAGTGAATCAGATGTTGGGGGTACCTTGGCCCCAAAAAGATGGAATTTGAACATAGTTTTGTTAACTGGGGCCTACCGCATATAGAAATTCTGGTATGCATACATTTTTTTTGCATCCAGAGTCACTTTCGAGTGATTTGCGTCTAAGGTACGTGGGTGTGGGCATCTCAACTAAAAGCCCCCTCCATGCATCCAGAGTCACTTTCGAGTGATTTGTGTCTAAGGTATGTGGGTGTGCGCATCTCAACCCCAAGCAACCAAGCCCCCTGCGCCCCCGAAGGGGGGGGGCTGTGATGGTTAGAGATGCGCGCACTCACTTACCTTAGACATAATTCCGAGCAAGACTCCTGATCAAAAATGCATTTAGAGGCTCTTTTTGCCCAGCTCCAGTGACCAAAACACGGTATAACAGCCAAATGGTCGAAATTTCAAAATGCCCAAACCCAATTTTTTATTGACCAGAACACAAAAATAATGTCTTTTTTGAACTTCTGAGGTGATTTTAGGTTGATATAGGGTGTTTGGAAACACTTTTAAAAAAATTTCATTTGGGTGGGGTTGGTTGGGTTGGTGTATACTCCGGTAGGGTCGGTTTTTCAAATTAAACATGTTCTAAAGCTGAAATTCAGGAATTTGTATGATGCTATGCAGCCATAATTCTGTGTACATCCTCTGCGGATTGGAATACACAGTAGAATTGTAAAATTGACCTTAACCCAAAAAGGCTAAAATTGAATTGCGCCCTCTAAAGTCTGAATTTTGCCCTCTAATTTTGTATTGCCATTTTTGTTTAAATTTTTCCTATATTTTTTTTATTTTTTAGTGATTTGATTTGAGGAATGTAGAGATTCAGAGGTTTTGAAAAAAAACGTCAATTTTTTTAAAAACTCTGAATCTCTACATTCCTCAAATCATGCAGCACAGTTTGATAACACATTAGAAAGCCAAGATTCAGGGCTACACGCTAGTGTTAAAAAGTTTAAAAAATTATATCAACATTTTTGAACAAAATGGTAATATAAAATGAGAAAGCGGGACTCAGTAATTAGAGGGCGAAATTTAGACTTTAGAGGGTAATCGTATTCATAGATATCAAAAGCGATAAAAAGATTAAAAAGCGATAACATTTTTGGTGTTTTGTCAAAACCCCATACGACACCCACCCAAACGACTACAGTCGAACCTGTATATAACATAATTCAAGGGACCACCAAAAACGTTATGTTATATAGAGGTTGTGTTATATAGAGTAACCATTCCAAAAATATAATTACGCATCACAAACGAGAAACACAAAAGAAAATGATAATTTTTGATTCATGACTACCTGAATGCAAACAAATTTCTTATCTAGACAAAACAAATCTGAGTTTTTGAGAAATTTAAGCGATTTATGTTTTATAGAGGGTCGTTTTTTCGGGTGCGGCCAGGAAAAAACTTATGTTATACAGAGTTTTATGTTATAGAGGTTCACTTTGGTCTCATTTCAATCAGACCAACAAAACTGATCTTTGAGTTATGCTATATAGAGTTTTATGTCATATATAGTTACGTCATAGACAGGTTCGACTGTACCACCATTATTCCTGTTTTTATTTGTATGACACTCCACACAACTGTCCAAAATCAACAACAATAACAAGAAGAATAACTATGAGGACTTTTCTGTTACGGCCGTTTTCTTCTTCAAACGCTTTATGTCCACTTTGGCATCAGTATCCATAGAAGCAGAGCGTTTTTTTGCGAGCAGGTTCTGCAAGAGCAATGAGTTGAGCAGCCCGTTCTTGCTTGCGTTTCTGTTTGTGCTCTGCCTGCTTAGCTTTTTTCGGCGTTCTTCGCTATTTATTGCTATTGCTATTTATTTTTGGATAATTTGGTAGCTGCCATTTTTCGTGCTATTCACCAAAGTCACCATAGTTAGCACAAATCTAGACTGTTAGCTGAAATATTTGCGTCAATTGGCTTCGTTTAAGTGATGTTTTCAGGGTCACTTAACACATCTTTCTCCAATTATTACAATTTTATAGAATGGCTTGATTGCTATTTGATTAGTTTGCGCTTTAAGCCTATTTTCACAGTTTTAATTCATTGATGCATGGATAGTGTTCTAAATTAAGATGTTAATTTTGAGCTTGACACACCCTAGACCTTTGAGTTATTACTAGTGGTAGTTTTAGAAACTACAAATATGTTTTTCTAACTTCAATAACTCGTCACAACAAAAAAAATTTCTCACGCCTAGGGTCTAACACTTTTTTGACAGTCAGGTCCGGAGAATTGCTAGGCATCCGATTTTACAAATCTAATAATTTGTAAAAGACTTCAAATGTGTCTACAAAGTGTTAGACCAGAACAAACTTTCTGGTTTATTGGTTATCAAGGTTCGACTTCTGGCCAAAAAAAAGATGAATCAATCCATTTGTCAGCAATGACCAATCTGTTAGATACAAAAAAACACTTAGCCTCCACCATACTTTATTTATTATGCTGAAGGGACAAATTGTAACCGGCAATTGGTGATGCTGAGCCATAAACTGCCACACTTCTTGGCTAATCCAATTAATTCTATCTCTTTGTGGTTGCTGCTCTCGTGCTGTTTCTTTGTGTTTTTATATTTCTAATCTTTTGGGCTAGAATGACATACAAACTGTCGAAAGTGCATTCATGTTTCGCAAAAATGTGCTTTACCCATTCCTCTTACTATTACCAAATATTGCCGCAATCATTAGCCAAATGAGCAATTTTTTTTAGCAAAACAAAGTCTGGCAGCTAGTTTGTGGAATATTTTTCGCCAGTTATGTCACATCCTCAGTATGGTCCAAAGTGGCTTCATTTGACAATTTTGAATGCTCAAAATATTTCATGCATTATGCTCTGCCTAATGGGCGGATTTCTATGATTTCATGAGTGGAATTGAAGCCTTAAAAACAGTAAATTTAGTTTTTTTTGCAATTAATTCATGGAATCTCAACACTTTTGTGGTCCCTCTTTTATAAATATTTCTTCGAACTCTTCTTGAAACTTCTTCAATTTAATTTCAGCACCACTTTTAAAATAAATTTGTTGTGATTTATACGCACTCTTACCATGATCAAATTTTAATAGGTTTTTACTGCTTTTATGTGCGGATAATATAAGTCATCTAACTCATTCACAGATGAGAATATATTTTTAGCTGTAACTAAAGTGCGCCCTCAAAAGTCTTAATTTACCAGCAAATTTTACATTGGCTTTTTTCTTCAGATTTCATTGTAAGTTTTAAAAAGTTTTTGCACTGACATTCAGCCTTGGATTTCTAACGAGCTATTAAAATTTACTGAATTTTTTCCTGGATATAGAAATTAAGATGTTTTTGGAAAAATGACTTTATTATTTACACCTCTTAATTTTTGCACATTTTTGCACTGACATTCAGCCTTGGATTTCTAACGAGCTATTAAAATTTACTGAATTTTTTCTTGGATATAGAAATTAAGATGTTTTTGAAAAAATGACTTTATTATTTACACCTCTTAATTTCTTTTCTATACCGTGTTTGCTTAAATCGCCGCCCTCTTGTGATAAGCGCCACCCACTTGACTTTGAGGATTTTTATAACTCAGTGCAAAAAATATTTTGCAAATCTGATTTTTGCATTTTCTCATCTCCTGCAAGTTCTATCGATTCCACGTTTTGGATTAATTCGAAATGACTTTAATAAGCGAAGCCAACGTACGTTCAATCTAATTTTTTCCCAAAAATTTTTTTTCTCTACAAAAAGCTCAATTGCATTGGCAAAGGCATTGGCACGCTACCTCGATTTCATTTGAAGTTGGACTATTGAGCCAGCGAAATTGGGGGGCTATTATTTGCTAGCTGTGGGTGGCTATAAAAGGTATTAATTTCCAATTTCGCATTGTTGCTGTAAACTAAGCATTACTTATGACCACCCAGGTCCTATGTGTCCTCACAAACATTTAATTGTCATGTGAGCCAAAGATTACTGGAACCTTTGAAGAGTTGGACTTTGTTGGTTCTTCTAGTTACCAAGATTGTTTGTGTTCAGAAAAGTGCATCTTTTATCACATAGCCTTTTTAATTTTATTTTTTTTAGAGTAATACAAGGTAAATTGATTTTTCTCTATTAAATGATCATAAAATAATTACAGGGTGCGCCATTTTTTTCGCACGTATTTGTTTCGGCCATAACTTTTTTGTTTTTCATGATTTTGACGTAATTTTTTTTTAAAGAAAGCTGAGACTCTAGGCAACCGAACCGTACCAAATTTGTTTATGTTTGTTTGTCGTACACACTAAAAATTGTGATTAAGGAAAAGGTCTAGTTTTTCTTTTTTTAGCCATGATCTACACAGTTCAAGACAAGGCAAAATTCGTCGAATGGTTCATCGAAGAAGGCAAAAATGTCACAGCATTCGGTGTTCGATATCAGAGGGAGCTTGGAAGGAATACTAAGGTGCCGGACAAGAACAGGCTGTGGGGTTGGTACGCAAAGTTCAAAGGCCAAGGAAGTGTTGATCGAAAAAAAGAAGACTGGCAATAAGGTTTGGTTACCAGCACAGTTCTTGTAACCAACAGCATGTTTAGTGGGTTCGAACTGAAGAGAAATCAGCTGAGGTGGTCGAATTCTTCCAGGCAAATCCGCATTCTAGTGTTCGGTGGGCTGGAAATGTTGAGGGGATGCCGTCGCCAACATCAATCAGAAGAATTCTTAAAGAAGCTGCTTTTCATCCCTACAAGCCTCAAGTGCATCAAGAGCTCAAACAAATCGATTTTTTTGTCAATGTTTGGTACGGTTCGGTTGCCTAGAGTCTCAGCTTTCTTAAAAAAATTACGTCAAAATCATGAAAAACAAAAAAGTTATGGCCAAAACAAATACGTGCGAAAAAATTGGCGCACCCTGTAGATCCTTTGTACTGCGTCTTCCCAAAAATGGTTTTGATTACTTTTTCGAGGTTTGCAGATTGTTGTTAGGTTACAATTTTTTTTAAAAAAGGAACACTTTTTTTATGTTTCAACATTAAAAAGAGACCTCCACTGTGAAATTTTGGAAAAAGACTTTTCACTAGTACATACAGTTCTCTATAAACCACTCTATAAACCTATTAAAGCAAAACGGCTTAAAGCGAACCGTTTGCAGGGTTCAAATAACCGTTTGATCAAATGGTTTAAATTTTTTAGCACTTTAAAGTGTCATTGTGAACGCGATTCCGTATCCGGATACGGTGCGAAATCATTGTGAACATAGCTTAACTTCCGTCACCTCGTTGAAGAGCTCCTCTTTCTCTACAATTTCTATCTCCACTCCCTCTGTGTACCTAATATTCCTGGTGCTCAGCATAATTCACGAGATTTTGGATGGCAGAACTTCAACGTGGAACCACTTATCAATGTATTCGATGACGGTAGTGTAGAAGTCCTAAAAACTGAGTTACAATTTTCAAACCTTTCTATTAAAAAACCTTGAAACTTGACATCAGTCTTTCCTTTACTCAAATTTTAGCCACTGAAGAAATGTCGCCGTTGCTGCCTAAAAAAAATTTACTTTCCTTACGCTGCACGATCTTCTGCTCAAACGATTTGAAAATTTCTACCAGTTCTGGCAACATTGCTTGAAATTTCTAAAAACAGTTTAAGATATCGACGTAATGATGAATATAAACCTGAAGTCGAAGAAGCAGCTCCTTGAAGACGGTCAGGACATTTTGAAGATACAGTCGAACCTGGCTAACCCGTCACCCCTGGGGACCAACTTGAGGTGACGGGTTAGCCAGGGTGACTGGTTACCGAGGGTGTAGGATTACAAAGAGCAAGTATCAATAAGAATCGTTTATTCGAGCAACTAACAATTCAACCACCCAAATCAGACGCTAAACAGTAGGGAAGAAGTCCTTCATCCTACTTTGCTTCTGCGACTTCTTTTGCTCTTGATAAAAGACCTCATCCAAGGCGTCGCTGTGATGAAACACAAAAGGTTAAAAAAAATTGGCTGAAATTTGAAAATTTTCCGCAATGCTAGGTGACGGCTTATCAAGTGACGGCTTATCTGTACAAAATGGCATTTTTGACGAAAAATGACCAAACTGTACTTTTTTTGACCAAATGTACCTGCATACAAGGTTTTTCAATATCGCGTGCTCGGTATCATATTTTCCCTTGTAAGCCTAATTGTGCGGGGTAAGAAAACTGGAAACAAACAATAAATAACGGAACAACAAAAACATAATTTTTTTGACCAAAAACTATTTTGAAAACAAAGTTTGTGCACCCTGTAGATAAAAACTGAATATTTAATCAGCGCTGAAATCTGAGTAATGCCTGCGTAATTCTTAAGATATTGCATTTATACCCACGGAATTATTCATAGTTGACGAAATTGGTTTATCAGTATTTCTAAGAATACTATTTTTGCTGCTGCATATCTTGCAATCTGATAGTTTGATAGAAATAATTGGCTTTTTGTGACATAAATGCAGGGATTCTGGCCCAAAGATTGTTATTATTTTTACTTAAAAGAAACTCGTCTAGAAATATTTTTTTATCTGTTACCTATTTATAGGGTTGTCAGAGGGGAAATTCGCGGGAAAAAATGATTTCGGAAAAAATAAAGAAAATATGGGAAAAATGAATTTGAATAAGAGCTTGTTTCAGTACGACAAAGTGTGCTCTAAATCAGAACTTTTCTGAGAAATCAGAGCACTTACGAGCTCTATTATACTCCCATTTTGAAATGTTTACGATGTGCTTTCTGCTCTCTTGAAAATTTTACTCTTATTTACGTGATTTTATGCAATTTTTCGACGAAAGCGAAGAAGAGATCAATGGCAAGACCGTGGCTGTAGCACATTGCAAGTTCTGCACTCAGCGCTCTCGGGACAATGCGACAAAAATGACGAAGCACCTAATCGTGAGTATTTAACCAGCTATTCTTTCACCAGCTTTTCTTTCAGCTCATTTTTCTCTTTATGAACAGTGTCAGAAGATCGGACAGGAAGCGCGCAAGACAATCAAAATGCTGGCTGGGATAAAGCAGAGGACAGATGAGCTTCCATCAAAAATCGCCAAGAGAACTGAGTCATCGAGTCCTCTTCTTTTTTTCTCGTTTTTCCCGCTGAAATCATTTTTCCAGGGAATTTTCCCCGGAAAATTCCCACGTTCATTTTTTCCCGGGAAAACGACAACCCTACTTATTTATATGACCATATTTTTTTATAAATTTTAAAAAGTTTCAACTCAAAACAAAGGTGTTTGAGTGTTGCGGTTAATTCAAGCGAATTGAGGTGAACACAGCTCTTCACCTGACCATTTTTAGCCCAAAGCAGTCATTTTATTTTGAAACACCAATGTAAATCAGGCCTATGTACTTGACTCTTGTCATAACATTGCCAAACAACTGCCAAAATTATTTGGCCAATTTTGAATAATACCCTACTTTTTATGAGCTAATGACCTCGTCCTTTGAGGCTGTAGTGTACTTTTTGAGGTGACTTCGTGACTTTTTACACCTAAGTTTACGAAAAAGATTGAAGTTATGGACAAAAAAGTTGACCTTTGATGTTTTTTAAAACCTCAGTATAACGTCAATCTAGGAGAATGACGTTATACACAGGTTTGGACTGTAATCAGAAATTTCTACATGATTATATATAATCGTTTATAAAAAGTTGGGCTAATATGTGGTCTGAATTAGATTCGTCATTGGTTTTGTATGATTGTCGCTTCAAGTGCTCAGTTTAAAGTAACTGGGCCCGAAACCCAAATGGTTTAAAAATCAACACTGTGCGGCAACACAAAATTTGTCCAAGATAATTTTTTCTATATTAAATTGAAATGTGGGGTTAAAATGCTTTTGAAATATTACCTGTTATCACTGATATAGTAGACTGATTGATATATTTTTGGTAGATTGCGGTCAGGGAACTCAATTTATTAAAAAAATTGTAAAATCAACTGTGAATTATAAAATCAGATCTTATTTACTTGCAGCAGCTTGTGCCAGCAAATCTGTATTGAGCGAGGACATACCCCTTTAATAAACTCAATTAATTTATAAAAAAATTAAGGGAATTCCAAGTGTAACGCTTACTTCAGAGCCAAAACTATAATAATCCTAAACACTAAATTATCCAGATCATGTCCTCCAATCTATTTATCTCTTCACAGAAGCTTTTGATTGGACTCAGCTTGGCTCTTGTGGTCTTGTGCAACTTTGTAAGATAAAATCCCACAATTTCCTTAATATAAAAAAATTACCATTTGCAGAGCCAAGCCAATCCTTTCTATGCACCCTACAGCAGTCTGCCGTATGCTAGTAGAATGCAATTGTTGCAGCGCCAGATCCGAGTGCCCTCTTCAGAGACAGCCAAGACACATGCTCACCCTCAACAACCCCAACAGCCAATTGAACTAGCCATGGTGGTAGATCCAATGACTAAAAGGGAACGGCCCTTCGGAAACAGTTACGGTTGGGAACAGTGTGAGTTCAGCCCCATCAGCTGTTTGATCAGGCGAAGAAGATAGGCTACAGTGCCACAATTCAATATTTTATCTGCTATTGCTTTTGTGTGTATCCACCATCACGATGACCATGACCACCATTTGATTGTTTGCGGTATTAAATGATCTCTAAGCTGCTACCTAATTTTTTCGCTGATAAGCGGAAACCAACTTAAAGGGGCATGCTCACCTGTTCAAATTTTGTCCCCCGCCAATTCAAAAATTTTTCCTAATCATTGAACTTCTATACGGATTTTTCAACACGGTTTCTGACATAGCTTTACATAAAATTAAATTCTAGGCCTTGTTTTGTTAGAAACCAAGTTGAAAAATCCGTACAGGACTTCAATGATTAGGAAAAATTTTTGAATTGGAGGGCACAAATTTTTAACAGGTGAGCATGCCCCTCGAAAAAATGAATAAATTATAAGTATTGATAGCTAACTTTGCTGTGTGTATGTACCACCTGAATAAAATTTCCGAACTGTGATTTATTTTTGTAGTTTTGTCTAAGATACAGCCGGCTTTTGATATAGCTCTGCTATGACGCAACTTCCGAACAAATTTACCGGGTTAATTGTACTTTAATAATCCAATGGAATTTTAGTAGTCCAAAGGTATTTTGGTGGTCCAATTATTTAAGAATCTAAAAAACGGAATGAGGGGCTGTATTGGGAGGGGAAGGGAATAATAGGGGCCACTTTTTGAAGGCTTTTTCGGTTCTTTCTACCATGTTTGTCAACATGGGCCGTGGCAAAAAGAGACTCTCTAAGCATTTTTAGGAATTTTCTGTAGGCATGATCGAGAGTGTTTCTTGGAATCACGTCTAAGGTAAGTGAGTGCGCGCATCTCTAACTCTCAAGGCCACTGCGCCCACAAAGGAGCGCAGGGGGCTTGGACCTGGAATTGAGATAAGCACATCCACGTACCTTAGACACAAATCACTCGAAAGTGACTCTGGATACATAAAAAAATATGCAGAGTTTCTTTATGCGGTAGACCCCAGTTAAAAAAACTGTGTCCATTCTCATCCCAATAATAAGCTCTTCACCCCTCTAAAATAGTTCAGAACAATTATTTGGACAACATTAGGTCAATTGTTTTTGAAGTTGGGTAACATCACAATAAACTCTTTTTTCGTTGGACTACTAAATTTCCATTGGACTACTAAAATATTTTAGGACTACTAAAATACCTTTGGACTACTAAAATTCCATTGGACTACTAAAGTGCAATAGTACCAATTTAGCTGGCTAGCAAAGAAAGTAAATGAAATCTAGCTTTGCTATAACGCGACTTAATACATTTGTGGACAATGGACACCAATTGATAAAATGTCAAAAAGTTTTTAGGACTGAGAGAAGAAACCGGTACCCATTCTTAACTAGGGCCAACACCTCTATACCCCTATCATGGTTTTTCATAACTGACCCATAGGCCATGGTAATTCCAATATTTTTGTTGACTTTCAGAGGTATGGAGCCCAATTGGCACAAGATTTGGGCACGCTCTACAAGAATACGCGCGTAAAAAAATCATCGAAAAATCCCCAGGTCACAGTTAGGGCTCCTCCCTTGTTAGCCGCATACAAAAGTGGTAGAATTTGAGAGCGAACATATGTATTAATACAGATAATCTAAATTTCTATCACGAAAAAAACTTTTAGAATGCAATAACACGAGAAACTATGGACAGCAGGGAGATGAATTAATAGATAAATAAAACTATAAAAAGTTGTTTTGTGATAATTTTCTACACAAAAAGACGATTTTTTCAATTCAATGCTTAAAAAGTAGAGTGGTATGTGGTCAAAGCAGTACAAATTTTTCAAAACCCTGAACTATGCATTCACTTACTGTGATTTTCTCTATGAGCACAAAACAGCGATTCAAAATTATCAGTACAAAGGTTGATATTGCTTTTTGCGAGAAGAGTTAGCCACAGATCACATGATTCATTACATCTAACCTAACGCGAACACCTAAAAATTGAGGTAGCAGTTGTTCTTTGGTGAAGTCAAATAAGCTAGCTCTGTCAGCCTTGCTATAACTAACTCTATTTCGATAACGCAAGACATCAAAAATCACCTTCATTGATTTTTTGCAAAAATAATTTTCGCAAAATTTTTTTTTGCAAAAGCGGTTACGTCCACAGTCACAAACACACGCACGTTGTATTCATTTAAAAAGCTGAAAATTTTTCCTATTATTCACTTTAAAATTGAAAACTTTGGGTGTTCACTTAGTTGTGTTTTTAACAAATAAGCCAATTTGTTGCCTCAGTTTTCACATTTATTGCTTATTTGCCTCAAGCTTGAAAGACTAGCTAGCTTAAAAGACTACCGTAAGTTTATTTCAAAGCGATTTCAGTTCCAAATAATCAAATTCCAACTAATATATAGTTCATGCCTATTATAAGGACAGCAAAAATACACTCAAACTCTGTGTTTTTTTTTACATTTGTCCTAGTAACGAAAATCGAATTCAGTATTTTTGTTGCTGTCCAGTGAAAATCTGATAGCTGACAGCCTGGGAAACATAACAGTGTTTTTATTACCAAAACCAGATACAAAGATAATATCAGACTTAACACAGTGAGATTTTATTACTAGATTATTAACAGTTGCGGACAATTGATAGGGAACGATACAACATTGTTTGAATTGTGTGTTTTTTCGACCGGAAGTGGGTGACTCATGCGTAATATAAAAACACAGTTTTGTAAAGCAACTCAAGCTCTACAACACTGGCGTATAAAATTTTGCAATGACTAAGTATTTTTTTTAAAATTTCCTACGTTTTATAAAATCAAGGTGAATTTTCGGCCAGACAATTGATAAGGAACAATTTCTTTTTTTAAGCTTATTCATTTTATTTTTTTAAGTTTATCGTGAATTTTTAATAACTATCTGAGAGCCCTGTTTCTGAACTACAGTTTGGTAGGTCAAACTCACTTTTATAATTGATCCAGGAAAAGATATGCCATCAACATAAAAGTGCCGAGTTCTAGTTTTTTTACGTATACTTTCTGAAAAAATTGGCTGGCAACAATTTTGTCAGAAAGTCTTAGTACTGGAGGTGACTTCGGAAAATGGCCGGGGCTGTAACTGAAGTGCGCCCTCAAAATTCTGAATTTCACCGGTAAATTTCTGCTTTGCCGTTTTTCTTTCAATTTTGCTGTAACTTTTCATATTTTGTTTGCACTAGCGTGTAGCCCTGGATATTGGCTTTCTAATAAGCTATGAAACTCCGCTGAAAGAATTAAAATATGGAGAGATTGAAAGGTTTAAAAATAGAACTTTTTCGAAAATTTCTTTTTTGAAACCTCTAACTCTCTACATTTTTCAATTTATCCAACAGAAGTTGATAACTCGTTAGAAAGCCAAGATCTGAAGCTACATAAAAAGCAAAAAAATTGAAAAAACCACAACAAAATTGAAAGAAAAATGTCAAAATAAAATTTGCTGGTGAAATTCAGTAACTTACTCGTAAAATTCAGATTTTTGAGGGCGCAACTCAATTTGAGCCAATGGGCGGTGCGTGCAATGATGGTCGGTTTATTCTGACCTTTACATTTGATACGGTACTGATGACCATATCGCACGGGCGCCGGCTCTGGGCGCCCCTTTTCCACCGGCGTTGGCGCCCGGCTCCCTTTTATACTGGCGCCGGGTACCCGTGTAGTAGTACTGGATTTTTTGAATATGATTGAGATTTTGAAGTTTTAACAGTATATTTTTGGTATTTTTCGAATCTAACTTACATCCTGGTAGCAACAAACAAAAATTTTAACGTCAAACGCTTCATACACACCAGCGCCGCTACTTTTTGGGCGCCGGCAGAATTTCTGAATATATGTAGACGAATTTGTGTTGTCGAATTTATATACGAATTTATGTAGTTTCTGACATCATATAGTTGAGGTTCACGGCTGATTGACTAAGTAATTATTGTTTCGAAAACTCAAATAAAATTTTAAGAATTCGCCTGGGAATCCTAACTCGAATTCGAGTTGTGAACTTTGTTCACCATCCTCCCTCTGGATAGACTACTCGCTGCTACCAGAAACGAACTTCCCCAAAATCTCAATCTAAACTTTTCCGTGCGCCCTAGTGCTTAACTTATTCTGAGGTAGAGAACCGAACACTTTTATGTCTCGCTCGAAGCGCTTTTATTAAAAACTTTATTCATCACACGCAATAAAAAGCACACAGCTTCAAATAACAATTCCAACACCCCAGTCCAATAAACAGTACAATACCAGCACACAGCAATCTTATCAGCAGCTATCAGACCAGAACCCTGCACAAGAGTAGTCCACAGCTAGATGTCTCTGTAATTTACTGCTAATTCAAAATAAAAAGTTTCAAATATTTCAAAAGTATTTTAGTTTCAGAATAAATAAAAAACTAATTGTTTGGTTTATCTGGACCAAATAGTCATTGATCATGGTCTCAAAGTTGATCAGCATAGGATTGATTGTTGCATAGGCACCCAAGCTGCCTGCCATTGGGGCGCGTTATGTAGATGGTCGATCAGCGTCTCCATTTTGACCAAAATAGTTAGCAGCAAGAATAGCTGTATCAAGTTCAAAATTGTGATCAAGATCAAAACTAAAATTTGACAATCAAAATGTCCACGTGGTGCTGGCTGTCGGGAGTATCATTAAAGGCTATCATGAAAGGCCATTGTCATTAAATGGTCATTAAATGGCCATTGTCATTAAATGGTCATTAAATGGCCATTGTCATTAAATGGTCATTGTCATTAAGGCCAGTATCATTAAAGGCCATGAAAAGTATCATTAAAGGCTATCTCATAGTGCTTGTGTAGAGCTTTCTGGTTTTCGATGCAGAAATAACTTTTACTGACATAAGCTTAGAGGTCATCTTTAAAATCAATTTTTGGATATGATCTTTTAAAACTTTTAGTAACACTTTTAAAACTTATACATTTTAACAACTGTTTTTAAATGCAGGCATATTTCTGAATTTTGCTTTCCCCAATCAACCATGTACGCATCACAGCTTTCTCTACCCATTACAGCGTCTGTGTTAATTCAAGGGTAACTTTTTGTTTAATTATTTATATAAATATTAGGTTGATGCATAATTATTTACGGTTTTTTTGACTAATGTTCAAGCATCAAAATTATTCAAAAAAATATTTCTTAATGCACTATTGTGTAGCTCTGTTATTTCTCTTCAAAATAAGCTATCGGTATTTTTCCGGATTATTTTAAAAAAGTCGACATTAGGTCCAAACACTACTGATAGCATTTTGGGTAGTTGACAAGTATTTTCATCACTTTAACTGGTCAAAACTTCAATTCAGGATTCAGCGCTTTAACAACATCTTAGTGATGGCTTGTATCGCAGATCGAGAGCTACAAGACCTATTTTATAAAAAATTTTTTTAGAAACTGGTTGTGGAGATATGGACTTTTCAAAAAAATTAATTTCTTTAAAAATGACCGAAAATCAGAAAAAGTGGAAAAAACAAGCCATCACTAAGATGTTGTTAAAGCGCTGAATCCTGAATTAAAGTTTTGACCAGTCAAAGTGATGAAAATACGTGTCAACTACCCGAAATGACATCACTAGTGTTTGGACCTAATGTCGACTTTTTTAAAATGATCCGGAAAAACATCGATAGCACATTTTGAAGAGGAATAATAGAGTTACACAATAGTGCATTAAGAATAATTTTTTTGAAGAGCCATTGCCGTCTACGGCCACGGTTGTCCCCCGCCAATTCAAAAAAAATTCCTAATCATTCACTTTATGCACGGATTTTTCAACTTGTTTTCTAACATAACTTGACCTAAAATTAAATGATAGGCCTTGTTTTATCAGAAACCAAGTTTTTTAATCCGTACAGAAGTTCAATGGTTAGACAATTTTTTTGAATTAGCGGGGACAAACGGGGCTAACGTAAAATTTCAAAATAAAGTACATTTGGCCAAATAAAGTACAATTTAGTCATTTTTATCTTTATTATTTAATTTTGAGAAGCGAAAATGGAAAATTTAATGTGAGATATACCCATAAATGCCATAAATGCTAAAGTATTGGATTTTTAACACGAGAAAGGCCGACTGGGAAAACCGTTGTTTCTTGTGCAGAATTTTAAGTAGATCATTTTCGAAAATATGAGTATGGTGATTGTCACCCAATAACCGTTTTTAGATGGACGACTATTTCAAAGAATATGAAAAATCTTCCAGGAGGCAGACACTACTTATCTCCAGACCCAATCTATGAGTGTAATATGTCAAAATGACCGTTGGGATCTGTTCGTTTGTGCTATGTGCCTGAAAAACCTGTTATGGTCTTGACACGACTGCGTTCGTTGTCATGCCATATGTGCTCTCGTATGGGGCTCTGATACATTATTGTTGTGCTCGTAAAACAAAGCTATCGTTTATTTCCGCCTGCTCTCTTCTCTCTCCAAAGTTACAACAGTTTGGCCGAGTATATGTGAGCTTAGATTTGGTTGCAAAAACTGGACAAGCAGCCTCCAACTCTTAAGACTTTTGCACAATCGCATAAACAAAATTCTCGTTCGAATTAACCTGCTACCCGCCTTTCAAAATCCTCCAAAAATTGTATTTATTCAGATAACAAATTTTTTTCTTTCAGAATAATCGCTATTACTGTTCATGTAAATGGTGGACAAAGAAACATAACTCTTCATAATGTTGATATTGGTTCTACAGTGGATGATTTAAAACAAACGATACAAGGCCGTTTGCTTATACATTGGACGCAAATGGCACTATATCATGGTAAATATATTATATAGTCAAATTTACTATCGGTTAAACATTATCTTAGTGGGAGCGTTCTGGACCTATAACCCAGAGGTCGGTGGATCGAAACCACCCTGTGCAAAGTCAAATAATTGTGATGCCCCCGAGTGGGAATCGAACCCACGACAATTTTCACCGGCTTCCGCTACTCTACCACTGAGCTTTCAAAGACATTAATCGTTGACTTTTGTTTTTCATTCTTTATTCGTGGGAACCGACGCCCAACCATCCTCTTTACATAACAAAACTATGCTGAAATATAAGATTTATTGAATTTTTGGCGCTACCGGAGTATACCCCAAATGAAATTTTTTTGAACTCCTTCAAAAACACCATTTTAACCATTTTTAAGCATTTTCTACACGTTAAACACAATGAAAAAGGTGTTTTCACTTACTTTTCTTTATAAAATGTCAATTTTCAGAAAAAAAAAATTCAGGGTAAATGACTATTTTTAAGGTATTCTACCCTGTTTCGGTCTCTGGAGCGAGGCAAAAAGAGCCTCTATATCAGGGATTTCAACTCAAAATTTCGAAAATAAGGACATTTGATTCTGGCAACAAAAATAAGGGCATTTCGCAAAACATGCTAAAATTGCCTTCAAACACTTTATTCTACATCAAACAATAACAGTTTAAACAAATAAAACAACACAAACGAAGTTTCATTACCATTTTTCCATTCCTAGAATTTTCTTACGAAGTTCTCCAGCCTTCATGAGCAGCCTGTAGACGCCTGAGCAGTCGATATCGAAGTTGACGCGAACTTGGATGAGAGCCTTGACTGTTTCGAGTCCACTGAGCCTTGCGCAACGAGAAGATCCTCTCCACGAAAGCGTTGGCCAACTGAATCGAGAAGATGGTGCTGACGAGTTTCTAGAGGCACGGAAGCGAGTCATTGTCCTAAAAAAGGTTTAAACGTTTCTAAAATCCTTGCCGCTCACCTTGAAGATTTTCTGCCATTTGCTCTCCGCTGGCTCTGCATCCAAGACTTCGTCCGGTATTGGCTTTGTACTGGCTCTTTCGTTTCGGGTTAGACATTGCAGCAACTGAAAAGAAAATAAGCAGAGAGAAATGGAACAAGACAAATGATCACGCAAAGAAAAGTGCGCCGCAGGCAAAAACTTTGACAAATTCGAATGTCTTCTTTGATTATTAGCGCCATTTTGAAAAATAAGGACAAAAAAAGGACGCTGGTTTGTATACTCCGGTAGCGCCGAATTTTTTAATTATTGATTTTTTTGCAAAAAACAGGTTTGCAAATTTTGCAAAAAAAACAACAAGGGGACTAAGACAATTTTTCGGGAGGGTTGCGAAAACAGTTAGAGCCCTTACTTTAATAATACCCTCCATTGTTTCACAGTTTTGTATAGCGATTAGAATCTCAGGCTTCAGAAGATTTGAAGTTAGACTGTAGGATTATTATGTGGGTGAAAAAGTTGGGCCTCCCTGTATTTTGATTTTACATAGTTTAGAACAATTCTGTTATTAAATGCATAGGTTGTTTTACAAGGTTGTTGCTGAAGAAAATATCAGTTCTGACACCGAATTCGTGCTTTTGGAATTCCAAAAAAACTGACAAATTTCAAGTTCCGCTCAAGAGAAAATAATAAACATCTGATTTTCAAATTTGAATATTTATTGTCTCGAGCGGAATTTGAAATTTGACAGTCTTTTAATTCCAAGAGCAAGTTTAAAGCAAATTAACAATGCTCCACACGAACCCGGCGTCAGAACTGATACCGTATTTCTTCTAATTGCCGCACAGTCTCTAATTACCGCACACCCCTAACTTTAAAGACTTATATCTCGGAGCAGAGTGAATATTTTGCTAAGCTGTTTGATGCATTCTCTTAACTCCCACGAGCTCTACCGATTCCACTTTTCAGATTTTGGTTAAGCACCCGAAAATCTCTAGATCGAATTTGAAAATTTCCGATTTTCGGGTGATTGAAAAATAAGCGCACATGTGCGGCAATTAGAAGAAATACGGTAGTTTGTTCAGCAAAAAAGAGCAATTTGTGTAACAACCTATATTTCGATTTTATGTAGTTTGAATATCGCCGCAACTGGTATAAAAATGAGCGAAATATTCCATTGTTTCTTTTTTGTTCATCAAAAATATCACTTTGCCGTTGTAGAAAATATTTTACATATTGTTAGACAAAAAATTTGTGATCTAAAAATGACACCTTATCTTGAAATGCATTTTTTTCACGATATGATTGACAAAAATAGATACTTAAATATGCGTTAGAAAGCACATTTTCTTCTTTACGAAATGAGATGTAGTACTTTTGTTAATGTAAAGTAAATATAAAGTTACAAGCCATTTGTATAACCCTCTCCAAAAATTCAAACCATTTTTTAAATATAGATTTTTTTTTCAAAAGGTCGGCAAACCAAAAAATCTACTGCAGTAGAAAGATTCTGCACGGAATTCTGAGCATGAGTTTAAATTACAGCCGACCTTTATTTTGTTAAAAATTTTTTAAAAAAAAGTGTTTTTTTAATTTTCTATATTTGTGTTATTTATTAAGACGGCCATGCTTTGCTACGTCAGCAATTAATTGGCGAAATAAACCCAGATGCACAGGAGTTAAATATTACTTTTACGTTCGCTACGCCTGTTATAGTAAAAGTAGGTGGCCATATTCATGAATTCAGATACTACAGGCAAGATACAACGCCTGCACACATTCTTGCTCATTTTAACATCCAACGCCATAATCATTTTCTAGCAGTGTTTGACGCGGATCATCATCATCATCATCCGCTAGACACTGACACTACGCTTTTTATTCAAAACTTCCCATATGGTAAAAGTCTTATAGTGCAAGAAATTCCTCCAGCATCATCATCAGGATCTAACAAATAATTTCTTTGTGTCATCATACCTTTATTTATTGCGATTGCTTCTCCAATAAATATATATTGTTAAATGTACAAGGTGGTGCAATTTTTTTGTCATTTTAAAATGGTTATAACTTTTTTTATTATTTCACATTCCGGCTAGATCTTTTTTTGTTAGATCCCCCTAATTGGGACTTTTCGTTTAATACATGTTTGATACATGTTCAGGTACAAAATGTTTGTTTTGTTGTTGAAAAAAGTATATAAAGACAAAAATCGTTGGCTCTATTTAAGAAGAGGTACCATTTTTTGCCTTGGTTAGATGGGGAAAATATATGATTAGCTAAGCAGTTGAATTGTTATCTTGGAATTGTCGATGGTGTGTTATCAATAAAATTTACAAAAAAAATCAATAGGGGGGACCAAGGCAAAAAATGGTACCTCTTCTTAAATAGAGCCAAATCGTTTTTTTCAGCAAAAAGCTTTATGCGTAGTGTGGTATACAAGAACTGCATCGAACATCAAGTCAAACTAGAATTCTGTCGCCACTTTAATTTGAGAGGTCGTGATTACAGCAGACTTCCAAATCACACTCATATCAACAGATGATATGATATGAATTGAAAGTGAAAGTGAACCTTATTTTTTTCAGGCTCCTACTCAGTGTTTTCAAAAGTCACACTATCACGCTTGGGTCACACTAACTTCACCGACTTTTTATCTGAATTTTTGTTTTCTCATTTCAGATGTTTTTACACCATCTTGTAGCTGAGATTTTTCTCTATCGATTCGGTGGTCAAACGCTTCAGTTAAAAATAATTTTTGACAAAATCACACCAAGTAGGACTATAAAGTCGCACTTTTTTTGAAAAGGTGTGACTTTAAGGTCACACTTGGTGTGATTTGGCCAAAAATTATTTTTAACTGAAACGTTTGACCACTCAATGAATAGAGAAAAATCTCAGCTACAAGATGGTGTAAAAACATCTGAGATAAGAAGACACATTTTCAGATAAAAAGGTCGGTGAAGTTAGTGTGACCCAAGTGTGATAGTGTGACTTTTGAAAACACCGCTCCTACTCTTCGCCATATTAATGCTCCAGAAATTCTTCTTAACATTTGTAGATTTGAGTGGGATTTAGAAGATTTATGTAAGCATGACCTCTTTAATTGAACAAGCGACAAAATCTATCTTGACTTGGTGTTAGATGCGGTTCTTTCATACCACACCACGCATTAATCCTTTTTTGCTGCGAAAAAACGATGTTCATCTTAAAAGAACAGCCAGAAGAACAATAAAAAACAGCCGTAACAGTCAGATTAAAGGTGGATTTGTTTTTCGAAAATCCCAAAATGTCACTAATTTCAAAGTTTGTGTGCGATGTTTGTTTCCAAAATGCAGCCATTTCATTTTTTAACCCAATACTCAAACAAAAGAGCAGATCTTGTAGTTGTGCACCCGCTTTACCAAAAAATGATTAATTATTTGTTGGGTAATCGCTGAAAAGAAGCAAAAAACGTCACAAGGTTTCACATGCCAAATAACGGGTGGTCAAAAAGTTCCCGATGGATTTTCAAAGCTTCATTTTTTATCATTTTTCTCATTTTTCTTGTAACCTTGCTGATGCAGTCTAACTATTCCAGCGCGTAGGTCAGCCATATTTGTTAAACTGTATTAGTAGAATGATATATCAAATGAAAGAGGAGTTTCAGAAAGAGGAGTTTTTATACGCATTGTTGTAGAATATTCGCAGGTTAGATGTGCAAGTGGTTATTGCCAGCTTACATAATAGTGAGAAACGAGAAGAAAAAGCGCCTGGCGGCGCCTTAAATATATTTTTTTGAAAACAGTTGAACTGCTTCGATTCGCATAAAAATAACATAGTTAATATGAGATAAGTGACGACGACGCAAAAAGGCGCTAATTTGAATTAAAATATTTTTCTATACTGATTTCTCCAAAATTTGAGCCACTGAGTTTGTCTTCATGGGAAGCTTTATTCTGGCGCACCTTTTTTTGGCATGTTTATGCTTGAAAGAAAGCTAAGATGCTGGTGGTCCCCTTTTTAAAGTATTTAAATTAGTAAAAAAATGCGTAACGCCCCCTTGAAAATTAAAAAAAAAGTTTTTTTCTTTAAAATTTACGGAGTTCGAAGTTTGTCCCCAAGGAAAACTTTTTTGTGGCACAACTTTTTCATATAAAACTTAATATCAATGCTTTAAATAAGCTTAGATGCTGCTGGTGGACCCCCTTTTTACAGAATTTAAAAAAGTGTATAAATATATAAATACTAGGGACAACAGGCGCCTATCGGCGCCTCTATCGTATTTTAATATTTCGAATGAGCATAAACATGCAAGTAAAATTATTACACTAAAAAAAGTTTTTCCTTGTGACCAAATGGGCACTCATAAGATTAACCCTGAAAACCACCACTTTTCACTTTCAAGGGACAAAATTTCAATTTTTTCACAGCAATGTTCAAATCTGATTGCGAAAGGTCCTCCGCCATTAAAAGAGCTTTCGAATGAGTATAAACATGCAAATAAAATCATTACACTAAAAAAGTTTTCCTTTGTGACCAAACATGTACTCAAATTGGCGACAGACATTCCTTGTCCCAAATACTATATAGAGATAATATTATATAAAAAAACCCTGCAGAATTACGAATTATGTCTTTTAAAAATTGGTTAAAATATTTTTCAAAATAGTACAAGCATGTGAAATCAAATAATTGACCCAATTCAGCTGTTACAACTCATGCCATAAATATACATTGATTAAATTTATAGAACTGCATTAAAAACTTAAAACAGTAACAACAATAACAAATAAAAAATGTATGTATGTCTTTCAACCACTCAAAACTTAGTTAAATGCATTCCTTTTGTCATAAATTGATTTTCCACCAGTGAATCACCACCTCTAGATGTGGAGGGCATGACCACATCTCTAAATGGGTTGTTAGTCCCTGAATGGGTTGAAGTCCTGGCTCATGCGATTGCCTCTAAAAGGGTTGGAGTGACGGGGCCCTGCAGTGTGCGGTCTAAAAGGGTTGACTCCTTCGTCTTCTAAAGAGTTTTTAGGTTCGTCACCCTCCTCAACTGGTTTGTAGTTTTTGGACTTGCGAAAACTTTGCCTTTTCAAGTGCTCAAGACTGAGCAACAAAGGACTGGCTTTGGCATCGCCTGAGGCTGACTTGGAATGGTAGAAGGGCTGGATGCTCAGCTGGTGATGATGATGACTTAAAGGCAGAGTTTTAGAGGCGTTGGACTGACGGTGGCCTGTGTCTATGGAAGTTCTGAAATAAACATTACCTTTAAAAATACGTCTTACTTCTGAAATATTTTGACAAAAAAGGGGTCCCTATTTTTCTCTTCCCCTTCCAATGTAGACTAAAAAATAACTCAGAGCTTGGAAGTCAAAATTTTAAAATAAAAGAAAAATTAAACATGAAAAAATAGAACATTTAGTCATTTTTCGTCAAAAATGCCATTTTTACAGTTTTTGAGCACCAAAAATAAAGATTTTGACCCCTAAACGGCCCAATATTCTGCAAATCTTTTTTTTTCGTGTTTTCTTAAATGGTTTTTTAGTTGGTATTTTTTGGTATTTTGGTTGAGCACCCAAAAATTTCAAAATCTACCAATTTTTTTATGAATTTTGATTAGAGTTTTGGTTAGAGATGCGCGCACTCACTTACCTAAGACATAATTCCGAGCAAGACTCTTGATCAAAAATGCATTTAGAGGCTCTTTTTGCCCAGCTCCAGTGACCAAAACATGGTAAAACAGGCAAATGGTCGAAATTTCAAAATGCCCAAAACTCAATTTTTTATTGACCAGAACACAAAAATAATGTCTTTTCTGAACTTCTGAGGTGATTTTAGGTTGATATAGGGTGTTTGGAAACACTTTAAAAAAATTTCACTTGGGGGTGGTTCATACTCCGGTACGGTCAATTTTTTTTGGTCACTGCTAAATAGGTTAATTTTCGGGTGGCTTGTGTTACTTAGTAATTTTAACCCACCGTTTCCTCATGCCATCCCCATTCTCCAAATCCCCATCCTCACTGCCTCTCCTCAACTGATAGCAAGAACATGAAGACACAGAAGCTGTTTCTGGATCTGCACCCAAATGACTACTGGCTAGTCTGGCTATTTCACTGCGTCTTCTCCTGTACTTGCTGTGGTGATGGTGTTGGTCCAGAGACCTGCTTTCCTCCTCACTATTATGACTACTACTGCTGGAGGTGCTCTCAGCATAGTGTCTTCTGCCCTCAAGACTATTTATGGTCACCTACTCAATGATTAATTTATCTGTTGATTCTTACTAAAAGTGAACTTACCAATCCCTTGGCAGCTAATTTAGCCTCTCTTTGGTCTCTTTTTTCATCTTCTGTGTTCTACAAAACCAATATTTGATTTTGTGCAAAGATTTTAATAGTCAACTTTACCATGGTTAAAAAGCGCAAAACCAGCAGATTCATAGCCGCAGAAATAACCGTGAGGCCAAACACAATAAATATGAGGGAAAAAACTACATACTCAGGACGGGTTTGTAAGGCACCGTCTTTTTGCAAGGCCACAAAATCACCAAACCCGATGGTCACCTGCAAAATTATTGCATAGAGATGTCGAAAAAATAAAAACTTTGCGAACTGGAGCATAAAATGTAACAGTTAAGTTGGTGACTAACTCACCAAAGTGATGAAACAGTAATAGAGACTGTCAAAGTAGGACCAGTCCTCATAGCGATGGAATATCCAAGCTCCAGCAGCTATTAGAAACAAACTCAGAGCAGAGCAAATAATTATCAGGTCAGTGTGGGACACTGTGGCTGGACCTGATTTCCTGCCGAACAGCTCCTTAAAGGCACGCAATATCTTAGCTGCCACTGTGTTCAGCCGTTCACCTAAAAAGGCATTTGATTGGTTGGTTTTGTATGTAAAAAATTATGAACTAACCAATACTCTGGAACATCACCAATCCTCAAAACACAAAACGTTAAAGGAAAAGACGAAAATGAATTTTGCAAAGTGAATAAATTAAAAAAGCCATGTGGAATTCGTTTTACAGTCGAGTCCTAGTATTCAAAAACCCTTTTTAAACATTTTTTTTCGAAAATGGTGCCAAGTTTGGAATTTGCTTCTTTATTAGCAAAATTGCAGGATTAAGAATCAGAACCTTTCCGATTTTCGAAGCTTCGAATCAGAAATAGCTGGGCTATACCACTTACCGTTTTTTTCTAATTGCTCACCCTTCTTTACTAACCCACCCCTTTTTAATAACTCACCCCCTGCGTGCTGAATGAAAAATAACTCATCCCTCTCTAATAACTCACCCCCTAGCAACGCATTGTAAAATTCGTTTTGAAGGAAACAATAGCGTATAGAAAAATTAGCCTACCATGTGATATTCAGTTTTTTTGACCAGTTTCAAATTTTTTTGTTTGCAAGTATTATTGTTGTATAGTTCGATTCAAGATGTTCAAGCATGGTACAGGGATGGAAGAATTAGGAAAGTCGATGGAATTGATTTTCCTTTTCTGCATTTCCTTTTCTTACCTATGATGAATGAATGTAATGTTTTCAGGTATTCTTCACCTGCCAGAAAAGTCAAAAAGGCTATGACCAACGTACACAGACCTTGATGTAGCGATTTAAAAGGACAGCGATTTCAAGATTTCTCGCCTTTTTAGACATTTTAAAATGAGAAGTGTCTAAGGGCAGTTTGCTTATTAATTCCTGTTGAGCCAAAACTTCCGCCTTCTTTTGCCAACAACTGCCTATCAGAAGCCAGCAAGCGACTATGTGCAAAAGCTGGTCGATTTTATTGCATACCTTTCTCAGTTAGGGAAAAAGTACACCTTTTATAATTTTTTGTCTCATTGTAATCACAAATTTTTTGCGACTGTCATGCCATATTAGCTGTGTTTATTCTCTGACAATTTTAGGAAACGGCGAAAATCAGAAAACAAGAAATTCGAACTGCTTTGTTCTGTCCGATTCCGTTGTGTCACAATAAAAAGCGGTTGATTTTCCTGCCTTTATTATTTCGTCGCTTTATCTGCAATTCTTTTAAGTTCCACAGGTCAGCAGTGTTTTTTTTTCAATTTTATTGATAAAAAATATTTTACAGGATGCTTCGCCTCTGAAGACAGCTGAAAAAACGCACGCCTGGTTGAGAAGAATTCTGCCGACTCCAAGAAGCCTGAGTGCGTGTACTGAAGCACAAGGAAAGCATTTTTAATAGCAATCTCTCGTTTATGTTTTTTTCGTGTCTGTTAATAGTGAATAAAGTTATGCTGAAGTCGTAGGTAATTGAGTAATTAGTCCTAAGTGAATTTGGAGATTTCTGAGGGATAGGGCCCGAAAATTCGGAAATCGGCCAAGCAAGGTATTACGTACACCAATTTTTTTAGGTGGTCAAGTTTTTTTTTGACACACCCTGTACGGTTACATCAGTTAAAAATGGGTAGCTTCTTCTTTAATGAAAAGAATTTTCGGAGCCTTTCGCGCCGCTTCATTGAAAAATAACTTACACCTTTCTAATTACTCACTCTGCTCTTTAGAACGCACCTTCCTAGATGAAAAAACTCACCCGGGTGAGCTATTAGAACAAATACGGTATTAGCATTTTAGTTACTATTTTGACTCAATCTATTTGATTTTAAATAAAGAAAAACTAACAAATTTGGCAACCTTATAATATCTTAACCAAAATCTATCTAGCTCGGACCCGGTAGACAGAAAGCAGCATCAGTATCTCCCACTATTATTAAATTAAATTAAAATTGAAGACTAGAATTTGCAAAGAAGCAGTAACTGAAAACTAGTCCAAAAAAAATTGTTAGGTTAAAATTAACCCCCAAATTAAATCCTAATCAGTACAACAAGACACATGACGAGTTTGTAAAAAAAATTTAAAACACAAAATGTAATTTTTGGTGAACATACCGAGTGGAATGCCAGCGAGAGCGTAAAACATGCAAAATATCTTGCCACCCACAGTCATAGGACAACTATGACCATACCCTGTAAACTTTATTTTGAAAAGTGGTTTAAAATTTAGAGCACGTACCAATGGTTGTAATGACAGTGGTGGCAAAGTAGAAGGCTCCACTAAACTTCCACTGATGCCCCGCTTTGTGTGGAATAGCCTTGACTATGATGGTCTCGAGCACTCGGTAGTCAGCATCACTTATGTTGTATTTGTGCATCAGCTGGTCACGCAAACGCTCCACTTGACGGCGCTACAATTCACAACGAGATTATCCCTTTGTGAAAGATTTTAACAATATTAAAATATCGGACTGGACTTTTGCTGATTTACTTGCCTTAACTTGTTATAAGTCATTTTTAAATTTTCAATTTACTGTTTTTATAACAGAGCTGCCAGTAGGGTGGATTAATCAGAAAAAGGATGGTTTTAGACATCAGGAATTCTCTAAAATGTGATTTTTAATCCCAAAATCTGATTTTTGAAGATTTGAGTTGTAAACCCTGCTTCATAAGTAAGTTGCATCTGAAATTTGAGGTGCCTAAGCGTTTGGCTCGCTTTGTGATATTTTTTGAATTTGCACATTTTTTTATTTTCTAACAAGGGACCACAGGCGCCTATCGGCGCCTCTATAGTATTTCGAAATTTCGATAGTGCATTCATCGTGAAAAACTACGCGTCTATCTACGTCTACGTTCTTTTCGAGACATCGCAAAAATGGCCATCGTTGGAAGCAGAAAAACCATCCTCCAGGCCTACCCCAAAATCCTCCAACTCCAATTTTGAGGGACCACAAAAGTTTTTCTTTTTCGAAGACATTTTCCTGGGTCTCGGCATAAAAAGACGCTGAATTGTCTGAAGTTTGGGGTTCCGTCGAGACATTGCCGAAAATAATCGGAAAAATAAGCAAAAATGGCCTGAATGTGGTCAAAATGTCCATTAAAAAGTAGGACGGACACATGCCAAATACTATATAGAGATGACATTTTGTCTGTTTAGGACACACACTTGATCAAGCCTTAACATACGCTGGTCAACGCTGAGCTGAAAGCTTCGCCTGAATTAGCGCGTTTTTCTAATAAGCGACCATTATCGCTTATTTTTCAAACCCTCGAAAATCTGAAAAATTTGGGATAGATCTTAATATTTTGGTGCGTAAATGTTTCCGGTTTTTTTTTCATTTGAAAAAAAAAACCAAAACGTTTCTTCACCGATATTTTGGCTGAAAATATAAAAATAATAATATTCAATTTAATTACTGTGGGGCGAAAATTGCCAGAAAATTCAGCCAAACATCATAATTTTTAGTTGTTTTGGTTAAAATTTTTTGTAAAAGCTGAAGACGAATCAACATTGGGACTTGGACATTTTTCGATCGAAATTTTTCAGTGGTCTATTTTGGCTGCAGCCATACCGGGTGGGCAAAGAAATTCCCAGCATTTTGAATGCTCATAACCAGTGCAGGGAATTTTCAATTTTCTCGTCCTCGTACTTTGTACCAAAAATTTTCGGGCCTCGTACTTCGTACTCGTCCTCGTACCGACTTTTTGAAATCGCTCGTACTCGTCTTCGTCCTCGTCTTTTTCTCGTCCTTTGTCTTTTTACTCGTACTTTGCTCGTACTTTGTTTTATAAAATAAAAAGAGTAATTTTTATTGAAATTGTAATTTTTACTGTTTGAAGATGACGACGAAGAGGCTCAACGCATTGTCGATGAACACCTCAAAAAACTAGTCGAAGAACTAGCAAAGAGAAAAAAAACCTCAAGCAAATGTTTCAATAAGAAATTGGAACTTTTGATTAAAAATTGTTAAAATAATAGGAATTTTTGTAAAAATAAGCAATTTTGGTAAAAAAAGATTTAAATGAAGAAAATTATAGCTAGGACGAGTCGTCTTTACCCTTCGTCTTCCGTTCTCGTCCTTGCCCCTTCGTCCACGTCCTCGTCCTCGTACTTGTAATTTTTTGAGCCTCGTACTTCGTACTCGTCCTCGTACCGACTTTTTGAAATCGCTCGTACTCGTCCTCGTAGTACGAGGACGAAAGACGAGGACGAGTTCCCTGCACTGCTCATAACCTTTGGTAGACGTCGAATTTCGACAAACGGTTTTCGGCAATAGTCCTAGAAAAAATATACATTTTGTTTGGTATATAATGTCAAAAACACGATTTTCACTTGTTCCCTCTTGTGGTTTGGGTCCTGATCTGTGGGTGCCTTCTGGATGGGCAAGGCCTAAACCATAGGGGAGACCAAGCGAAAATCGTGTTTTTGACATTATATACCAAACAAAATGTATATTTTTCTAGGACTATTGCCAGCTCATTTGTCGAAATTCGACGTCTACCAAAAGTTATGAGCATTTGAAATGTTGGGAATTTCTTTGCCCACCCGGTACTTTTTTCTGTATTGAGAAAAAAATTCTTATTAGTGTGATACTGGGCAGTTTTATCCAACATTTTGTATTCAGATGTTGATTGTGAATAGCTCATTTTGAAGCCCTGATTCATTCACAGATTTTTTTTAATACGGAAAAAAATTACAGACAAAAAATGACCACCGAAAAATGTCTTATACTCATCAACATTGATCACGTTTCATAAGTCATTTTTTAATTTCAAACTGATCAACCTGTTTAAGTTCAGTCTCCGACTCTAGTGCATCAAATACAGCGGCTCCAACCTAAAACGTACTACTTAACACTAGCTGGACGGATTGCTACATTGCTAAATTCTGGATCAGAATTTTATGCTGAGCACACTAATGTTGTTTGCTTTGGCTTTTAAAGTTTTTTTAAAGTAGATTAATCAGGTTTAAAAACTTATAATAAAGTTTATTTTAAGATCAGCTTTGAAAATTATTGTGATCAGTGAACTGGACCATTTTTCAAGGGAATATACCTCAAAATCTCGTATTTTCTCATCTTCTTTCTAAACCTGACCTGCTTTTAAGAATCTAACTTTTTTAAAATATCTATGCTAATATGAAAAGCAGGCTATCATTCCCAAAAAGACCAACTTAGACCTTACGTGATTTTTAAAGGTGAAAATAATGAGGCGTAGGAAAGATCAAGGATATAACCAGTGTTCAATTCCGATCTCAAAATTAAAAAAAGAACTTTTGTCAAAAAAGGTCATTTTATCTAGCAATTATTAATTTTAAGTAAAACTTTAAAAATTATAAAGATTTTAGTGTTTTCCAAGCCTAAATAAAGCACAATGCTTGGCACTTATTTAGTTGGGGGGTTTGGAGGCGCATTTTTTTTATTTTTCGTAAATCATGTTTAAACGTCTCCCAAGCGATTTTTATACGCTAAAAACGATAAAAAGCTGTTTTCCGACACTTTTTCATATAAAAAGTCGTTTTTTTGAATAAATTTTTTGAGGTCCACCTCTAAATTAGCGAAAGCAAACTGAAAAATGGTACCTTGATAAATGAAAAAGATGGAATTTGAACATAGTTCTGTTAAGTGGGGCCTACCGCATAAATAAATTCTGGTATGCATGCTTTTTTCATGCATCCAGAGTTACTTTCGAGTGATTTGTGTCTAAGATATGTGGGTGTGCGCATCTCAACTCCAAGCAACCAAGCCCCCTGCGCCCCAGAAGGGGGCGCTGTGATGGTTAGAGATGCACGCACTCACTTACCTTAGACATAATTCCGAGCAAGACTCTTGATGAAAAATGCATATAGTGGCTCTTTTTGCCCCGCTCCAATGACCAAAACGGGGTAGAATACCTTGATACAAGGTGATTTACCTTCGTCCCCCAATGCAAAAATTCACATTTTGGTCAAAAAAGCACATAAAAATTACTTAGAAGTCATTTAAACATGATTTACAAAAAATTAAAAAATGCGCACGAAAATTTAAAATTTTAAAACATATAACATTAGCGTGCTTAGCATAAAACTTTGAACCAGAATATAATAATGTAGCAATCCGTCCTGCTGGTCTTAAAAGAAAAGTTCTGTAATTTTGCAGTTTCATTAAAGCCACCTCGACCCTTCAGAAATTTCAAAATTGAGTGTTTGGGTTCAAATGAAAGCCTACGATGTGCAGAGTACGATAGTACCAAATTCGAACACTTTTTGTAAATCATTCACCGAGCTGTGGCCTCCCGAAGTTTGGTACTCAGAAAAACCAGTAAATTTCTTAAAACAATTTATAATCAGCGAAAATTTAATGACGCACAGCCCTTTAAAAGCTTATTCGACGCAGAATGAGTTGCTCTTTCTAAGGAGCACAAAAACACTTGAACTTTTATGACTTGAAAGATTCTGTTTGGAATGCTTTCCACCAATTTTTGGATGTTCTCGAGAGAGATATCTTGCCAAGCTGCAATGATGCTGCTTTAAGTTAATCCACGCTGCGAAACTGACGATTGTTGTGATAGATACGATGAACCAAGATTCTCTACAAATTTTCCATGGTGTTCAGATCCGAAGAGCACGCAGGTCAGTCGGGGAGAACGATACTTTTCTCGGTAAACCACCTAAACTTTTACGCAATTAAATGCACAGTCCCTATTATTTTCGAATTTGCCCTTTCTTCGTTTCCTTGCTCACATGAATAAATGCGTTGTCTTGTTGGAAGGTGAGCCTGAGACGATGAAAGCGACTGAGAAACGGCACCAAACTTGAACTGAGCACGTTGATGTAGTCCCGGCTTTTTTATTTTTGACGAAGTAAATTAAAGAGAAAGGAAATCGACAAACGATACGCCCAGACCATAACGCTTCCACCACCAAAGTTGCGCTTTGAAAAATAGATTGGTTCCTTGCGTAGATCCCTCCAGTAGCCGTTGAGACCGTCAGGACCGTCCAAACTAAACTTCTTTTCATCCGAGAAAATGACCTTAAATTGGTACGAAAAATTTTTTTCTAACTGTTTTCTGACCACGACCCATATTTTTACGAGCAAATTTGAGTCGACCGTCTTAGTGACGAGAAAGAAAGCGAGGAGCAGCATTCATTTTAGCATTTACAAAATTTTGATTCCTCCACAGAGACCGAAGAATAGTAGTCTTTGACACCTGAATGACACCTGGATAATAAAATAAGAATATACCAAGGCTAAAGATGAGAATTTCAAGCTTTAATTTCTTTTTAATATCGTTTGCACTTTTTGTAGAATTGCTTGCCTCCTTCGAAATTCGCCTTTCGTCTAGTTTGCTGAGCTTTCTTCTTCGACCCTTTCGATTCTTGACACCATATCGCTGCGGATTCTTGAGGAAATTCAGACGACCCAGTTCTCTCCCTATCGCCCTTAGACCGACTCCAACACGAGATAACGCTTCGATTTGTCCTTTCTCGCGTTCCGTAAGCTTTTTACCGCGAGGCATTTCACTAAACTATCAAATGAAATCAGAATATCGCAAGTCGATACTGCTGATCGTATAAATATGCACCGGCAAAATATCATATTTTGCAAAAAAAATTTATTGAAACTGCTGTCACATCTGGATTCTGTACTGAAACCACCGTTTTTAGCGCGCTTTTTCAAATGGTAATATATGATTTTAAGAATTGTTTCGAAAAGTCCCGAAATTAGCAAGATAAGGGGTGGTTGTATAACTATGAAACGCACTTTAGGCAAACCTTTGTGATCAGCGTATCTGATTTGCTTCTAAAACTACTCTTAGAAGTGCACTTTGAACGTCATATTTCAAAGTCCTCTCAGGACAATAAATATTTGAATTGCCCTGAGAGAAACTGGAAATACGACAGTCAATTTTTACGTGTAAGAGCCGTGTTACAGTCAAACCTGGGTTATCCGACACCCCAGTTAACCGACACCCTTTTTTATCCGACACCGTGAGCCCGATTTGGTTGGCCTGGTAAACCTACACCCCAGTCATCCGACACCTTGTTTAACCGACACCTCGTTTATCCGACACCATAAGGGCGGTCCCTTTGGGTGTCGGATAACCCAGGTTTGACTGTACATCCAAATCGGGTACGCTGATAATGAATCCGGTGTCAGAATTTCAGGTACGATTATTAAAAAAAATTACGTCAAGAACTGAAAAGAGTTTAGACGATTAGCAAACTTCAAAGGCCTTTTTAGTCTTGCTTCCCCAACTTTTTCGAAAAGTTTTCGTCAGAAAGATGCAGAATTGAATTTTCTTTCTGATGCACTAAAATTTAGGAGGGTGCAGGCCAATTTCCGATTTTATGGCTGTTTTTTCGCTAATAATTTAAGTTCGAAAAATGCAGATTTCTTTGAAAAATACATTTTTTCGCCAAAATTTAAAACATACTGCAATGTTCTTGTGCTCGTTAGAAAAAAACTCATTAAGCGTCGAATAAGCTTTTAAATGACTGTACGTCGTTAAATTTTTGCTGAGCGTAATTTCTTAAAAAATTCACTGGTTTTTCTGAGTACCCAACTTCGGGAAGCTACAGCTCGGTGATTTACAGACAAAAAGTGGTCGAATTTGGTGTTATAGTAATCACAAGGGAACCTTCCGAACTGTGATTTCGCTCACAAATATTCTGGCTATGCCATCTTGTAGAGCATAGTCGATTTAGTTATGGAAGTGAAGTCTGTTTGGGCTGGTGAGAGAAAAAGTGGTGAACGCGGCGGCATCGTAATGTGCAAAAACCACAGTAAAAAGTCGTGTGAATTTTGTATTTTCAGTTAAATATTTTCCTTAATTTCAGTTGATTTCTTGTATATTAACACATAGTTACAGCAACCACACCGTTTTATTAAACACGATCACAACAATGATACTCAATAACAAAGTGCGTGAAACAAAGAAGAGCCCGAATCAACTGAAATTAAGGAAAATATTCAACTGAAAATACAAAATTCACACGACTGTGGTTTACTGTGGTTTTTGCACATTACGATGCTGCCGCGTTCACCACTTTTTCTCTCACCAGCCCAAACATACTTCACTTCCATAACTAAATCGACTATGCTCTACAAGATGGCATAGCCAGAATATTGGTGAGCGAAATCACAGTTCGGAAGGTTCCCTTGTCAGTGTAGGCTTTCATTCGAACGCAAACACTCAATTTTGAATTTTCTGAAGGGTCCAACCAAACTATATAATTACAGAACTTCTCTTTTAAATCACTTATGGCAAAAATATTAAGTTTAAAACAAAATAAAACTTACAAATAAGTATGTTAGAGTGCAGATGATCAAAGATAAGGTGCGCACATTCTGTCTTTTCATACCAGCCTCTTGTCATCTGTTGTTGCAGCAATAACAACTAGTACAGCCTTTTTACAACAATATAGCTTCTAAGAATATTCTTTTTCATTTGCAGCCTTCTCGTTGATTGTGGAAGAAGATTTTTTAGAAAGCAAAATATGTCGTCTCATAATTTGTTGGACTAAAAACTAAAGTTTTTTTTAATTAAAATGCATTTTAGCCATTTTAAAAACAAAATGTTTAAAGATCGTTAGAATTTCGGCGCTAGTATAGAATACCCCTTCCCCCAAAATCAGACCACCTAAAATCGTTGAAACTACCCTTTGGAACAACAAGTTTAGGCTTAGCCCTTAGGCTCAGGGGGTAGGCCAGCGTATGGAAGTTGTGACTAATAGGTGTTTTACGCACTTTTTCTGGGGTCTGGAACATATATTTGGGTGCTCTTTACTTAAGTTTTAGAAGGCATAAGTTTTTTTTGGGGGTGAGGTATTCTGTACTAGGGTCGAAAAATCTATTGTTTGCGGTTGATTTAAGTCAAAATCGAAGTGGTTGTCACAACGCAATAAGTGTAGAGAATATAGATATTGGAGTAAATACACAGAATAGTTTCATTATTACTTATTAATTTTTGGTAAAAACCATTTAAGCTTAAGCCCGTAGGCTGAGGCTTTGGCTCAGGGTCTGACCATTACTAACAAGGGCTGTTGCATAACCTTTTTTTTCAAAAATGGTGGTTTTAGGTGCCACTCAAAAATTATTGGGGAGGAGGGGGAGGATGTTATATACGAAACTGGCTTTGAAGGGGTGGATATACTACAGTAGAGTCGAAAAACCTATACGCCAGTGACCGCGTTCGGCTTTTAAACAGGCACAAGAAATATCCTCATTGCAAGTCGGTGGTCCAACCAGTTAAGCTATCGGGTTTTCTTAGGTTTACACACTCTACAAAAATGAAATAAGGAGTCATGAAGCATAAATAAACAATTCTCAAAACACTTCTCAAGGCAAATGGTTTTTAAGTAGGTATAATTTAAGTGGACATAGTTAAGTAGATATACTAGCAAGGAAACCTGAAATGGAATTAGCAAAATCTGTTAATCTTATCTTGTAGAGCACATTCAAATTACTTATCGTAGCCGGAAGGATTTTTCCCATGAGTCAAAAAAATTAAGAGTTTTGAGTAAAAGAAACACGCCAAAATGCCTTGCCCATCCAAAGGCCACCCCCAAGGCCCAAACTACATGGGGTACCAGAAAAATCGTTTTTCAACATTATAAACCAAAAAAATTGTTATCAAAAATTGAGTCGATCTGTGAAAATCGTTTTTCAAAAAACGTGTTGTAGAAAAAGTTATGGGCAAAACAAAAGTTCTAAAATTTGTGGAACATCCTGTAAAAAGAAATTAAAAACCAAAGGGGGGACCAAGGCATTATTGCATGTTTCTCTTGCTGAAAACTCTCAAATGAGTTGAGTTATGAGAAAAATCCTTCCGGCTACGATAAGTAAATCAACCATGCTATAAAAGATATAATTAACAGATTTTTCGGTACTTATCCTTTATCCGGACCCCACCTTTCACTACTAGTGAATCACTAGTAGTGAAAGGCTAAAGTACACTATTTGGGGTAGCTCAAAAGTGCGTTTTTTTAAACTGAAAGTATGTTTCAGGCCCTAAAAACGATGGAAAAGGCGAAAAAATGTGTGGGAAGGACGTTTTTCGAAAAAAGAATTAAATAAAAAAGGAAGTAAAGTTCATTGAGAGGTGCAAAAAGTAGGTGGGGTCCGGATAAAGGATAAATACCGATTTTTCTAATTCAATTTTACAGTTCGCAGGGTTTTCTTATACTGAAACAATTGTTTGTTTGCCACGGGCTTGAAAAATAACCAGGATGATTCGGTAAACTGACCCACTCTATTTAAAAAAAATGACCCCTAGCAAATTTTAGTAGATAAAATTCACACAAAAAATTTTAAGCAAAAAGTAAATCCAAAAGTTGACGTAATTTAAAAAAAAATATTTGCTATAAATTTTTGACTTGAAAATTTATGCCCCCAAACAACAATAGAGAGAGAAGTGACTCCTAGGAGTTTCTTGTCTTTTCCAATAAACTGAGGCATCAGAACAGCCTTTCTTCTGCATTTAACAAAGAGCACTACCACCCAACCACCAAATAGAACAACTTTGCGTCAGGAATGATTAGAGTCTGTTTCATTCTAAAGTGTGCATCCTCCCTACTCTCTTCTCTATTAAGCAATACATACACAACAACGACAAGAAAAGCGGGATTAGAATGGTTGGATTTTGGCAAAAAAAAAAACATTTAAAATGTTGTTTATGAAAACATATTCTGAAAGTAATCACTTGAAAACAGACTTTTATGGTAATACTAGTGTTTTGAAAACTTTTGAAAAGTCAAACATGGTTTATTAGTTCAGTTGGTTGTTCAAACTTGTATAGGGCCCGGCCATACTTACCTGCAATTTGCAAATAAATTGCAAGTTTGTTGGGAAACTTGCAATATGCAATAATTTGCGGCAATTTATTGCATATTGCGTCTATACTTTTTGCATATTGCATTGCAATAAAATTGCGCAATTAGATTGCCGCAATTTATTTGCATGTTGCGTCTATACTTTTTGCATATTGCTGCAATTTATTTGCAGATTGCAGATTGCATGTTCAACATGCAATTTTTTTTTTTTTTGCATCTTTGTTTATGGTGTACTTTTGTACTTTTTCGTTCAGTTTTTACTTATTCTACATTTTTCTTTCTTTAGATTCAATTCGTGCACAAAGAGATATAAGAAATGCCGTCCGCGCTTGAGGATGCTAATGCTCTGTTCGGAGTATGTTATTGCTTTTAGTGATTCCTGTTTTTATATTACTGTTTCAGTTTGCTCACGCGACCTATGATGCTGGTGAGGATATTGGGAATAAGCTTGGGAATAAGCCGTGCACCGTGCTCGCCTATCGTATGTCGGAGACCGTCACAGAAGCAATGGTTGGTTATTATTGGTCGTCAATTAACGGACTCATTCGAAGTTAATATTTAGCTTCGCTTTGCATTCGGAACGTTGGATATTGAAACCCGTTCTATTTCTGTGCACCAAAGCGATGTCGACAAGTTCGCCTTCGTTTGCCTAAGCAGTACCGAAGAAGCTCGAGAGGTCTTGAAGTGCTCTGGCAAAAACATTCACGACGAATATGGAGCCGATCACGGTGAAATCAAATTTAAGATCCTCCGCTTTGCCAGTCGAAATATTCCGCCTTCTAAGACAGTGCACCTGGCTGGATTGCCAACTACTGCTACCAAGACCGAAGTTAGTTTGTCATTTTAGGCTTGTATTCAAGAGTGTTTACAGGTGGTGTCGTGGCTAGCATCTCTTGGAGTGCACGCTGCGTCGTTGGCTAATCGGATCTCTGGAGATGGATTCCGCACTCTATGGCTAACTTTTTGTAAAGAAAGTTGATGCTGGTTATGCAGCTAACGTGCTTGATGGGGAGTCCTACGATGGTTCGCTCGTCCATGCTTCTTTTGCCTACCAAGATACCAAAATGTGAAATAACTTGTTTCGTGCACATTTTCATTGTTTCAGTGTTGAATGAATAAAGTGGTTGATATTGAGTTATTAGTGACTTGTTATTTTGGCTGAATTTTGTTGCCTATGCTGTAATAAATCACATAAGACCATTCTAATTGTTACTTACAGTAATCCGCATGAGAACTCGATACGTTTTGCTGCTAGCGTCGATTTTGCTTCTCAGACGCCGAAGGAATGTGCATGGACATAAGAGAAGATATTATGTCCGACCAGTGCACTTCCGTGGAATCGAAACAAGTTACGAAATTTTTTACAGGCGAGTTCTTTCCACTTTTACTGCTCTTATTTATTTCTTAGCAGATATTACAACAGCGAACATCCGGATGATCTGAAGCAGTTTTGTCGTTTTACACCAAGCAAGTTTGATGAACTGTACGAACTGATAGAAAGCGAAATTACCGTGCACAAGTCGACTCATTTACGGCATTTACGGTCAAAGTACTTCCACTTCCTGGGAGATTCGTCCGCAGCAAGTCCAGTGGAAGTAATGAGTTTTCTCTTAGACGAGTCGAAAGTCGTTTTCAAGTTTCGCCACGCTTTCTTTGCTGTTTCTCCTAAAACAAACAAAGAAAATGATCTAAATAAAGAAAAAGCAAAAAATTAACCATTTACACTGTGATCCGGTGCACTGGTGCACGTATACGAACTTCCTCAATCAATTTTTCCTTCTGAGCTTCAGTTACTTTCTCACAATCCATCGGGAAAATGCAATCTGCATGTAGTAAATGTAGAATAAGTAAAAACTGAACGAAAAAGTACAAAAGTACACCATAAACAAAGATGCAAAAAAAAAATTGCATGTTGAACATGCAATCTGCAATCTGCAAATAAATTGCAGCAATATGCAAAAAGTATAGACGCAACATGCAAATAAATTGCGGCAATCTAATTGCGCAATTTTTATTGCAATGCAATACAAAAGTAGACGCGACATGCAAACAAATTATGGCAATTTAATTGCGCAATTTTATTGCAAATTGCAGATTGCATGCAAAAAGTATGGCCGGGCCCATAGAAACTGGAATTTAAAGGGTTTTAATTACAGTCGACTCTCGTTATAACGACCCGCAAGGGGCCGGCTCAAAAATGGGTCGTTACATCGAGAGTCGTTATATCAAGCTATAAAATACACTTGGACCAACCAAATGAGTTTTATTGGGTCGTTATATCGAGCGGGTCGTTATATCGAGCGTCGTTATAACGAGAGTCGACTGTATTCTTATAAATTTGATTTTTTATTGGGTTGGCCGGAAAGTAATGTCCTTTTTTTCTAACACTTACCATACTGTGATGGCAAAACGCTATCGACAGTTTCCGTAAACGACTGCGCAAATCCATTGAGGCCGAGGGCAGACATTTTAATGAATGAATATAAATGTTTACATATGAATCGAAAGAGGAAGAAAAATGGAATAAAACTATATATTTGTATGTTTTTCGTAATTACTTTTTTAAATAAAAAAATTTGATTTAAAACCCGGCCAGAACTTATTGGACACCAGGTACATCTGAACAAAGTTCTGACCATTTTAGTGTCGAAAATTGAAGACTTCCGAAAACTGGTCTGCAGATTAAAAATCGAAAATTGTCTGTAAAATTAAAATCATTCTGTTACAAATTTGTGTGCAATAGATAGCCCTGACGACGTGCTATATTTTTGTGGCATTGTGTTTTTTCCATAAATTTCTCGACAAGTTTTTAAAAGTTGAGCTCCCATTTTGTAGCCAAGATTCTCAGCCACAAAATAAGAGGTCAACTTTTAAAAACTTGTCAAAGATTTATGGAAAAAAACACAATGCCACAAAATTTGATTTGAAAAAAAAAGCGAACGTATTTATGACACAACCTAATTTATTATCATATGAATTAAAGTTTTCCAAATTACAAGATAGTTTAGTTTTCGTCCCCAATAAGTGAGCGATTTTTTTTCTTGTTTACGCGTGAACGGCTGTGAATTTTTTTCTCGGCCGAATTTTTTTTTCTGTTAGTACCATTTTGTGTAGCTAAGATGCAGGGCTACACAATAAAAAATTTTCCAGCTATATATGGCTGAAAAATGTGTTTATTTGCACTCTACATCGCACTCTACATTGCACTCATCGAGTGAAACGTAGAGTGCGATGCAGAGTGCAAATAAAAGCATTTTTATCAAAAAATTTTCAGCGATATGTGGCTGGAAATTTTTTCATTGTATAGCCCTACATCTCAGCTACAAAATGGCACTAATAGAAAAAAATTCGGCTGAGAAAAAAATTCACAGTCGTTTTTTGCACTTTGCATCGCATTCTACATTGCACCCATTGGGGACGCGCCTTCAGACTCTGACCCACAGTCAAACCTCTTTATATTCTTCAAACTGACACCCTGAGCATGGTCTCGTCGGGTGTCAGTTTAAGGAGGTTTGACTGTTGTTAGTGCAAAAACACAAAATCAATTATAAGAAAAAACCATCTCTAATCACAAAAAAAATTGAAAAAAAGTCGAACCTGACCCCAAGGAGTGTTACCAGGGGCGAAAAATCTTAAAACCCGACTTTATTTTAGCTTATATGCAAATTTAATTCCATTCTTTTTCGGAACAGCCTAGTGGTAGAAGAGTTATGAAGGCCAAGGGTCTGGACTAATTTGGGGAACAATTGAGCTTGGACTATGTAGGTGGAAGAGTAAAAGGGCCTAATACTGCAGCAAAACAGCAGCAGTAGAGAGCCAGGTCATTTACCAGCTGCTTTCTTTTAAAGCAACTCTTTTCTCACATCTGTTTCTCTAGCTCTTCATTACGAGTAGCCAACCAGGCAATAATGAGAAGGAACTGCTAGAGGGAAGAACAAGAAGATAGGCTATTAAGAAATATTGAGTTTTGGTGGAAGCAAGAGACTCTTGCAATTATTGCGGATGACGACTTTGCAGCCAAAGAACTGAAGCTTAACGAATAAAATTGATGCTGTTTGTGAATAAATATAATTATAGAAAGACGTTTGTTCAAATTTTACATTTTGCGCAACAATGTATAGTTGAACCTATTTAAACCGTCTTTCTTTTTTAACCGACCACCTTTAACCGACACTCTGAGTCAGAGAGCAAATACCACTCTTTAACACTCGCCCGGTAGGCTCAGAATTTCTAGCTGATTCTTTTTAGATTTTTCCAGATTTTTATACGAGGTATATGCAAACCGCATATGCAAACCGACATATATGCAACCGACATATATATGCAAACCGACCACGTTAAACACGAATCCGTGGTCAGAATTTATGGTTTGCTGAGCAGGTATTATTTACTTTCATTGCAAAAATTAATTAAACTTTTATTACCATAGTATGCATGCCAACACTTAAAAAAAAGCGTAGATTCTGGGCTTTCTAACGATATATTGTTTAGGTACTTGCGACTACTATATGTACGATTTTCGCTAAAAAGAAACAAGTATGTCAATTTTCCGAAAACTGTGTTGAACCTTAAGTATGCAAAATTAGGTGTGATAAGGCAGTTCCTGTGTTACACAATATTCACCATATGACAGATCAGGAAAAGCTGCACAGAAAAATGCTTCAAAGAACAATCAAAAAAGGCTTAGGAAGTGTTAAACTAAAGACTGAAAAAAAATTCAAAAATGGTTATAGCGTAAAAGTGCTATTAGTGGTAGTGAAACCTGCATTTCTGACACCGGATTCATGTTCAGCATGGTTGATTTACTTGTGAAGCTGCCCTCAGAGTTTACAACTGTGAAAATTTCAAATTCTGCTCAAGACAATAAATATTTAAAATTCGAAAAATTTATTATTTGGATAAATTTTGTATTGAGCAGAATTTGAAACTTGACAGTGAGTTGTAAACTCTGAGGGCAGCGTCATACGTAAATCAACCATGCTGAACATGAATCCGGTGTCAGAAATGCAGGTTTCACTACCACAAATAGGACTTTTACGCTATAACAATTTTTGAATTTTTTTTTCATATAAAGTTTTCATATAAAGAGTACCTTATTTTATTATTTTTACAAGTTGAATTGATTACCGATTTCTGAGCGTATTTGAGTGAACAATTTCGGCAATAGAGAAGGTTCGCTCGCTACTGACAGAAGTTGACCTAAACTCTACAGCTGCAGTTAAACTCTACAGCTGCAGTGTTCCGAGTTGACATTTCTTGCAAATGCCCCAACATCCTCTTTACTTTCAGCAAATAAGTTGATGCAGTCGATTGATCTTCAGAAAGCTAAATTCAAATTCTCGAAAAGCAGTATAATCTAATGTGAAGGTCTCAACATGAAACGATTCAAGAATCATACACAGCTCTTTGATCAGAAGAAATTCTCCTTTGTCAAGCGATGGCAGGCTTTTTCCAAGTCGCTTATGCTTCGTCCAGTCGCTTTGGTCCACATCCATGGGCTTTCGACTAACACTGGCATCCATAATGATTTCCTCCACTTTCAGCAGCGCATTTTTGTTTTCTAAGAAGCCGATGAGCATTAGATAAGTTGAATCCCATCTTGTTGGAACATTCTAGGATAGCATAAAAATATGTTGTAACAATTTTGAAAAGCTGTATACCATTGGAATTCTCTTCTGAGCTAAAAACTCCGAGACTTGAAACTTGGATAAAAGACCAGCTAGTGATGATCGATGTGTGCCTGCGACCCATTGACGGACTTTCATGATCACATCGGAAACAGTTGTATTTGACTTCAGAACATCTGTGACGACCAGATGAAAAAAATGAGCGGAGAATTGAAAACTAAATTATAAAGAGCATACCAAAAACAGCTATAAACAGCTAACCTTTCCATATCTAAAAGCCTAAATGATTCTGCATATTCTTTGCGTCATCTCGACCTATCACCACGAATCTATCAGTTGAAAGCCCATTCTTTAGAACGCACTCCTCAATGAGCTTCGCAATCTCTTCCCCGGTATGCTCCTTTTCCAGCGGGTTAGTAACCAATACATTGTCGGATTGCTCAAATGAATCATCCACAGTGTGAGTTGTAACACTAAATGAACTACTTCATATACCAGAAGTGTAAAATAGAAATAAACCTGAGCAAAGCTGGAAATTTGCTTGGCTTTTGCCATCCATCACTAGTAATTTAATAGTGGCCTATACCAATCTGTTTCACAATATTCTGCTTTATTTTTTCTGCCATGCTGGGGATAAAATTTTGAAGATAGTGCTTGCGACCATAAACCTAATAAAAGGCCATCAATATTAAGCTCGTGTTTCAAATAAGCAAAATGTGACGTACCCCAAGTTCCGGATATGCCTTTTGAGTTCGTGCTTGTTCATCTGGGTCATCAAAGAAGCACATAGAAGCATTTTGACGCACCATGATTCTGAAAAATTCCTCGTCTATTATGCGCTGCAGAATGTCCTTGCCCAGCTGCTCCGAAAAAAAGATGTAATTGCCGGAGTCTAAAACACAGTATCCTACAAAAGTTTCGCTTATCGATCCAAAATACCTGTATTGGTGTATCAGATGCATATTCTTTATATTGCTCTTCATGTCCCTTCGTCTTGAGGTGTTTTATCATATGGGAGGTTGACTGATCATTTGGCACCGGCGAAAGAGAACAACAGTTGAGACATTGGCGCTTCGTTTCCCCCTCGATTGTTACAACACAGAAAAAATTTCAGATCTTGGCACGCGTTCTCTAAAAGAGTCAAATTTTTCAAAATTTATTTGAATATAAACAAATAGTATTGTCGAAAGCATTGAAAAGAGGTGAAAGTAAAAATAAGTAATGATATTTGCAGAAAAAAAACTAATTTTCTTTTTAACGCAACTGACAACAAACCGAAAAAAATTTTACGTACCGGTTTTCGGTTTTCCCGGTTTTTCTGATCCCGGTTTTCGGTTTCGGTTTATTGGCCGAAAAACCCGGTTTTCTGTTAACCACCAGTTCGCTTAACCGACCGAATCCAACCCTAGTTTTTAGCGTGTAAACAGCGCTAGAAGTCGGTAAAACCCGATTTCGGCCCACTTACATAAAAGTAATTGGGGTGGTCAAGTGGTCAAAACACACTTTTGGGAGGAGTGCTTTGGGAGAACTCCTGCCATATTATTATTAAACACATGTTTTAACCGCTTAGTCTAAAATTAAAGTTAAAGTTTCTTTAAACCGACACCTCTTTATAGCGACTGTCTGAGGGCAGTCCTCTAGTGTGTCGGTTTAAAAAGGCTCTAATGTAATTTTTTTTTAAATTAGGTGTGAATATCGATTTCTCTCCTACTTATATCTCTATGCGCCATTTTGACCAAAACTTTAAGACTAAAAGACTCAATTTTGAGCTATTTTCATTGATTCAACAACACATGTGAACTTTATCAGTAATATGCTGGCCGAGTGTGTGTATAATTAGACATTGTTCCAGATCAAAGCTAGAGAATATTACACCACAGTTTACATCCCCTTTCTCTCCCCCATATGTTAGCTGACATTTGACTACTATAGCCTGCTTGCTGGTGGTAGTAAGAAAATCAAGAAGTGATTGACGACACTTTTCGGCCATATAGTATCACAACAATTGGAAGAATTCAGTTTTAGCCCATATAATAAAAAAAAATTAACTGACTTTTGACTAAAATAAGGTTTATCAAGCAACTTTTTAAACAAACCTTCAAATAAAGTGATTCTAACGGGTGAGTTCCCGATAGATTTGTGAACTAATTTCTGAAAATAACAATATTGCTACAAAAAATTCAAAACATACCGTATTCTCTCTAATAGAAGCGCATGCGCTTCTATTTTTCAACCTCCCTCGGGGGGTGCGCTTCTATTAGAGAGTGCGCTTCTATTTTTCAACCCCTTCATAAAATCCACAGTATTGAGCAAAAATTTCTTTATTTACAACCATGAAAAAAAAACAATCAGCACTCAATGGACGCATCGTTTTTATTCATCATATTTTCTTCCTCTTCACCGAGGTCCACTTCTTCCATTAGCTTGGCCAGTTTTTTTTCCTTGCGCGCCAGCTTTAGTTGACCACTTGGAACCGGCCCATCTTCTTTGAAGCAGTGGATTTGACCGTCCTCTGACCCATCAGCGGAATTTGTTACGCCGCACGACTTGAACGAATCGGTGATAAGCTTCTTTGAAAGGCTGTTCCAGGCTTCGACGATCCACTTGAGGTATTAGACATTTGGCTTTCAATGTTTGACTCACCATCGTCTTCAGTTTGCTCTTGATCGCTCATTTTGGCTGGAATCAGTACAAATTAGAGATTGACAAAACAATTGCTGACACGTCAAGCAGAATGGCACAAATGCGCGAATTGCAGCCTTTTTTGTAGTCCTTACCACAAAGTCTATTGAAAAAAATTGAAAAGCGCCAATTTAACCTAATTTTATTGATTTTTTCTCAAAAACGGTGTAGATGAAATGCCTAGGGGTGCGCTTCTATTAGAGAGTGCGCTTCTAATAGAGAGTGCGCTTCTCTATTAGAGAGAATACGGTAGGTTTTGTAGCACTGTATCTTCTCTTTCAAATGGTATATCAAGCTTATTAAAAATATTTCGCAATAGTCTTTATTTGGCTTAAGACATCTGTGAGGTCATTTTGAAATGTTGACAGTAAGTGATCAAAAGTTTGATTGGGTAATTAGCGTTACAGAAACATCTTCGCGCTATGATGTAGCACAGTTCAAGAGCTACAAAACTATATATTACAAAATTATTTTGGAACATCTGAGTGTTGAGAAATGGCATTACCTAAGCCTAAGCAATGCTAGGTGCAACAAGAGAATTCCAAATATACCTAGCAGAGCCACAGTCAATATTATGTATAATATTTTTTCCGAGCAATTAAACAAAACACTGCACTTGTTATTATTGTAAGCAAATACACTTTTAGAAGAGTTTGCATCAATTATCCAAGCATAAAAATGTTCAAAACATCAAAATTATCAAAGTTCGTAAATAAATCATTGAAAAATTTGCGTATTGCTTTTGTAAACTTGATGTCAACGTAACAGCTTCAAGCAAATACAAACAATAACAGTAAATATCTGCAGAACTAACTGCACTTTTTAGTTATTTGCATCAATTGTCCTGAAAACACAAACAGCTGTATTGAAATCTGTGAACAGCAATTTAATACCTTTGTTTTCATAGTTAACAGTATATAAGAGCTGCTGTGAAATCAAATTCACCAATTCAGTTTTTACTTGACTTTATCATATAAAATGGCTCTTTCTAGACTATCTCTCTTTGTGCTCATTATTGGGTTTCTGTATGTTTATGGATGGGAATATTATGAACCTACTACTATTGATAAATATCCACCCTCTACCACCCTCGGTACTGTATCGGATAAATATCCAAGTAAATCGTCTCCGCAACCACATAAACCCACTAAGCCTACTAAGCCTTCGAAGCCTACTGAACCTACAAAGCCCTCTAAACCTACAAAGCCCTCCAAGCCTACTAAGCCTACAAAGCCCACTAAGCCTACTAAGCCTACAAAGCCCACTAAGCCTACAAAGCCCTCCAAGCCTACTGAGCCTACAAAGCCCTCTAAGCCTACTAAGCCTACAAGCCCACTAAGCCTACAAAGCCCTCCAAGCCTACTGAGCCTACAAAGCCCTCTAAGCCTACTGAGCCTACAAAGCCCACTAAGCCCTACAAAGCCCTCCAAGCCTACTGAGCCTACAAAGCCCTCTAAGCCTACTAAGCCTACAAAGCCCACTAAGCCTACAAAGCCCTCCAAGCCTACTGAGCCTACAAAGCCCTCTAAACCTACTATGCCCTCCAAGCCTACTGAGCCTACAAAGCCCTCCAGCCCTACTAAGCCCTCCAAGCCTACTGAGCCTACAAAGCCCTCCAGCCCTACTAAGCCATCCAAACCTACTGAGCCTACAAAGCCCTCCAGCCCTACTAAGCCCTCCAAGCCTACTGAGCCTACAAAGCCCTCCAGCCCTACTAAGCCATCCAAGCCTACAGAGCCTACAAAGCCCTCCAGCCCTACTAAGCCCTCCAAGCCTACAGAGCCTACAAAGCCCTCCAGCCCTACTAAGCCCTCCAAGCCTACTGAGCCTACGAAGCCCTCCAGCCCTACTAAGCCATCCAAGCCTACAGAGCCTACAAAGCCCTCCAGCCCTACTAAGCCCTCCAAGCCTACAGAGCCTACAAAGCCTCCAGCCCTACTAAGCCCTCCAAACCTACTGAGCCTACAAAGCCCTCCAGCCCTACTAAGCCCTCCAAGCCTACTGAGCCTACAAAGCCCTCCAGCCCTACTAAGCCCTCCAAACCTACTGAGCCTACAAAGCCCTCCAGCCCTACTAAGCCCTCCAAGCCTACTGAGCCTACAAAGCCCTCCAGCCCTACTAAGCCCTCCAAACCTACTGAGCCTACAAAGCCCTCCAGCCCTACTAAGCCATCCAAGCCTACAGAGCCTACCAAGCCAACTGAGTCATCTACCCAACCATCCAAGTCGACCCAACCATCTAAGCCAACTGAGCCATCGAAACCCACTCGACCCTCAAAACCAACTAAGTCACCTAGGCCCACTAGACCACCAAGGCCCACCAGACCAAGCCATGACTCGTCAGGATGTTCCGAGGAAAGCTCAGAAAAAGGTAGGTTTCACAAAACAATTCCTTAAATACATTTAACTTTGCAGGAGAATGCCACTCACACTGCCAATCTTCCTGCCAACCCTGCAGACCTCGCTGCGATCCCTGCGATCCCTGCTCTCCTTGCAGCAAACCATCTAAAGTCAGAGTTGTGATCAAGGCCCTGATTCTGGTGTTCTTGCAAGTGCGTGCCAACCTAACTGCAGAAGTATTGCCTTTGGACTTGGAAACTATAATAGATGCCCGGATCGATGCTGCTGTGGCAATTGGACTGCCAATTTCTCTTTCTGACATACTTGCTGAACTTAAATGCCATGCTAATCTTGATTTGTCAGGACTTCTTGGAGGTAAGGAACCAAACTTAAGAGTTAATAACCCTTGTTAACACCCCTAATTAAGCTGTTATCGCCATAGTGGATGCTATTCTGAACATCTTGTTGAGTGTCTTGTTCCGCTTCTACTGTATTCCTGTTCAATTTCACTTCTCTAGCTTGTTCATAAGCATCCTAGCCAATATTAAGGCAAATATTCTTATTCTTGTGAACCTCGTGATTGGTGACATAGATTTGGATATTGTCGCAGCCATCAAAGCCCTGGTGGAAGCTTTAATCAAAGCTAAAATCGACCTGTTGGGATTAGACATCAGCATTTTGGCTGATGTTTTCGTCAAAATAAATGCAGACTTGGCAGCCAAAGTGCAAGTCGATGTGGTTGCTATTTTGGCTCTTTTCCCTCGTCATGGTTTCTTGCCATGTTTGGTGGCATGTAAGTCAACTCCACTTGCAAACTTATTTCACTAATTAACTGTGCATTTAGTGGTTGTGGGTTTGATTGATGCCCTGATTGCTGTGTTAGTGGCTATTCTCTCCCTTTTGCATGGAATACATGTGGATGTGGATGTGTTTGTCAATATCTTGGGAATTGTCAAAGCTACTGTCTTCGCCATCATTGACCTTTAAATCAAGTTTAAAATTTAAACACAATGAAAAGTACTAAAAAATAAATTATGATGTAATAACTATCATTATGGAGTAAAAACCAACTATAATGTTTTTTATTTAATAAAGCATCGCATATTGACTTTGTTTTACATTTAATGAAAAACAAATGAGCATTTTAGTTAGCTGTGGGTAAAAGAAGGGCTGTAAAAAGGGAACAATAAAAGAGGGACAGATACGAGGGACTTGTTTAATTCGTGGCCGGGGGGAGTTGGCCTTATTTAAAATTAAAAATTTCTGATGGGGATTAGTATTCGGGATTTGGTTTAAATTATTCGGGATTAGGTTTAAAAATTCGGCACTTATGCCATTGGGGCCCGCCTCCAACTTTGGAAAAGTGAACCAAAAACACTTTATAAACTACTTTTTTCTTCTTAATACGGTACAACAAACATTTGTTATTAGTTTCTGATCAAAAAATATTATTTAAAAAAAAACTTGACTTCAATTTTTCCAAGGTAGATGGTCTTATTAGGGTGTTTTAGGGTTATTTATGAGTGATTTATCACATTCAGGCTTTATTTAGGCTAGCGTATGTTAGTACGGACTTAAACATATTCTTCTTTTTTCAGACTGCGAGAAATCACCCTCTATAAGCTACACCTCTCTATAAGCTACACCTGGGTCCCCAGAGTGTAGCTTATAGAGAAGGTTGACTGTAGTTATTTTGGCTTGTTTGACCAACGTCTAGGGGTAATTGAGGTCGCTGATTCCTGGCGCTGAAAGAGTCGAATTACCCCAATAAAAAGGTCAAACAAGCCGAAATACCACTAAGGGTCAAACCTGCGCACCATTTTGGGCTATACAGGGTGGCGCATTATAAACTAGCCATCGAATTTTGGCCATAACTTTTTTATTTTTCAACATTTCGTCGAATTTTTTTATTCGAAAGAGGAATGGATGAGAAATAGTTTGATACCAAACTTTTAGAGAAATCTTTATTTGAACACACCTAAACATCAACAGACAAAAATAACAACAATTTTTCACTCATATTCCTGTTCAACGCTCTTTCCATTCACTTCAAGGCAATATTCAAGACGGGTTTCATACGCTGCGATTGCACTGTTTACCATCTGCTGTGGAAGGCTTGCGAAGGCATGTTCAATTCTTTCTCGGAGCTCATTCATGTTGGTAATCGGTGTGGTGTAGACTTGGCTCTTGATCCATCCCCAAAGAAAGAAGTCGCACGGCGTCAAATCAGCTGAATAAGGAGGCCACGCAAAAGGAGCGGGAGCAGTCGGCGTTCCTCGACCCATCCATCGGAGCGGAAAGTTCTCATCCAACCAGTTTCGTACAGCCAAAGACCAGTAAGGAGGAGCACCCGTCTTGAATATTGCCTTGAAGTGAATGGAAAGAGCGTTGAACAGGAATATGATTGAAAAATTGTTTTTATTTTTGTCTGTTGATGTTTAGGTGTGTTCAAATAAAGATTTCTCTAAAAGTTTGGTATCAATCTATTTCTCATCCATTCCTCTTTCGAATAAAAAAAAATTTCGACGAAATGTTGAAAAATAAAAAAGTTATGGCCGAAATTCGATGGCTAGTTTATAATGCGCCACCCTGTAAAACACCAACGCTTATCCACTGCGTCACCGATGTTGAATTTTCAAACCTAAACGGCTTTTTTCCTCTTTTAACTACCTCCTTTACGCAGAAGGGCCTGAAAGTGTCTCTCTAAAACCTTCAATTTTTAAACGATGTTAAGCCAAAAAGCAAAATTGATTGCTTATGGGTTAAGCCCTGCATTTAGTGCCCAATTAGCTCAGACATCAAGGGTTATTCTTTCTTTTTTATTTTTGCTCACTGCCGCTTTTTTAAATAGACACAGTGGGCAACTTGTGAATATGTCATGGCAACGCCAAGTGCTTGGACAACCTTTATTTTTCCTCTTAAAATGCTGGAGTCTTTTGGATAAACGGAAGAAGTGGTGCTATTTTCCTCTAAAATCCTTTCAAAATCTTCATCTTAGCTCAAAATTATGGAATCAAAGTATTTTCTAATTAATTTTAGACATAGTGCTATAATTAGCTGTAAACTTTCCGCTACCTAAAAATGAAATTTTATGCATTGACTGTACACCACAGTTCGCCTTGCTTTTACTTAATTTTTATTTGGCTAGTCTTTTGCTTTTTAAGCATCACAAAAGTATCCGCCCTAATCTGCTACAGTTGTACAGCCACTCTCTCAGCTAATATTGAAGAGCCAGCTCAACAGGCATTAAGACTTTTCCTTGATTCTGCCTATAGGTTGCCACCTGCAAATAACCTTTGCAATTTGGAGAAGGATATCGAATTCAGGGTGGGAGCTTTATTTTTTAAAAATATTAGTGATTCCTCTATCTCAAAAAATGGTTGTTGTCACGGCCTTTTTAAGTAGTCAAAAATGGGCAGTAGGTAACTTCTGAACAATTCAAATAAATTTTGCGGGAAAGTGAAAAATTCTTTAAATATGACTAGAAAAAGGGGTTCTAGACTTCAAATGGCTTCCAGCTATCAAAAATCTAACTTTTAGAAAATTCTTCTAACTCATATGAAGGAAGAGATTCTTAGACTTTTTTTGCTACATAAAACGTCTCAAAAATGCGACTTTTTGCACTTTTTATGCAAGAAAATCATTTCCCTCATTTTTGCCTTATATTTGATGTAAAGTCTGGACTTTCGTCTGACCTGTACTCTTTGTTTATTAAGAAAAATCGTAAATATATATATTTAACTCTTACCGTATTTTCTCTAATAGAAGCCCCGGCGCTTATATTTTTCACACAGCTTCTATGGGGTTTCTATTAGAGAGGGGGCTTCATTGAGAGGGGCTTATATTTCAACGATTTTTTGTGGCAAAAAAACCCATTAAAATATATGCATACGAGTAAACTTTTTATTTTGAGGGGGTGCTTATATTAGAGAGGGGCTTATATTTTCCTCAGCCTCTAGAGGGGGCTTCTATTGGGGAGGGGGCTTCTATTAGAGAAAATACATAGTGTTTCTGCAACAAAATCCAACGCTTTACCCACTGCGCCGTGAAATCCAAGTAAAAGTCACCTACTGCCAATTTTTCGCTGCTTTGAGAGACCGTGGTTGTATCCAGGTTTTGCTTTTTTAGACGAAATTTTTTTCAAGATTTTTAAAAAACGATCTTTACTTTGTGTGAATTTTCCATAATTTTTAAAATTCTCTTAGTCTTTTTGTGTAGACATGGTAGTGTTTTACACTTTGGCGAAGTAATTTGTAAAAAAAATAACAGCATTCGAGTCCTAAAAACTGCAAAAAGCTAAATTGTTATGATTGATATATTTAGACAATACCTACAGCCCAGTGTGAAATAAGGGATGAGTGTGTGAAAGTGTCTGCTGGCAGTCAAGGTTTGTGTCTGATTTACTGGCTGATATATAAATACTGTCGAAGTTCGATACAACACAGGGTGTTTTTTTTAATTAAAATCGTTTTAGTCTGTGAAAATTTTTATCCAATCATATACAGAAAAGTACATGCTTGTTTAAAAGCTCTGGTGATGCGATTCCATAGTCGCTTTTTGGTTAAAAAAAAATTTCTGGGTAAATTCATTGATTAAATAATTTTAGAAATCGATTATTTTTGACAAGTTCACAACTATTTTGACTAAATTATATTTTATCGATAAATGCTGTAATAACCTGTTAGCACTAAGTTGTAGCGCAGTTCAAAACGACAAAATGTAATTTACAGAACTTTTTTAATTCTAAGATTGTCAATATATGGCCTTTTGAAAAAATTTTTGAAAAGTGAGCAAAATTTGAAAAAAATTAAGAAAACCTAAATTTTAGTCATTTGTTTTTTTAAAGACCATGTCTCAACGCTCTTATATTTAAAAATTCTTCTGTTTAATAGGTTTTGTAGCTCTTAAACTGCGCTACAAAATAGCACCATGAATTTTTGATACTACTTGAAAAAAATTCAAATTTTTAACTGTTTAAAGTAATAAAAAATGACTGTGAATTTGTGAAAAAATAATCGATTTTTTCAATTGATTTTTTCACGAGCAAAATTTTTTCTTTAAAAACCAAAAAGCGGTTATTCAACCGGACCGCCAGCTTTCAAACAAGCATAAGCCTGGAAAAAAATTACAGACTAAAACGATTTTAATTTAAAAACACTCTGTATCCAAAATTTACAAAATTAGATAGAAAATTTAACAAGATTAATTTTAGGACCACTTGTATGGTCAAGTTGACAAGCATTTTCATTACTTTAACCGGCGCTTGTTGGGTTGGGGCCCCCCACCCTAAATTTCTCGTTCCACGTCTGTCTGGTTCACGAAAAGTATCAACATCTGACAGTCAATCATTCAGAGAATTTCGTCGATCCGGTAACAGGTGTTCATACACAATTGAGTCAGTCTGGCAGAAATATAAGGTTCGTCATAAGAATGAATTCGGAACAGCCAGAACTCTGTTTTTGTCACACGTGTCTGATTTTGTGTGGAGAACAAATTCAATGGTCCAGACATATGTTTTCACTTGTGGTGTCAAATATCAGAGATGTATGTTTGTGAATGAAAATAAATAAAAGATCTGTGTTTAGAGAAGGTTGGAAAAAAATTTAGGGTGGGGCCCCAACAAGTGCCCTTTAGCCGTTCGAAACTTTAATTAAATGTAAAGCGTTGTAACATCATTTTATAAATTCTCAGCATTATGTTGTGGCTCAGATCAAGAGCTACAAAACCTGTCATAAAATCATGAAAAATAATGGGTTTAGTAGCTTTTTATCTGCACCACAACAAGCGGTAAGATGTTGTTGCAGCTGAGATTACTCACTCAATCAAAGTTTTGACCGATTGGAGTGATGAATTAGAGTAATCTAAAAAAGAATGTTCTAGTCAACTGCTCAAAATGACCTCAGAAGTTATATAATAATGATTTTTCTTAACTAATCCGGCTAAAGTACACTTTTTCATAGGAGCCAAAAACGCGTTTTATCGGTGTCTAAGCACGTTTAAGGCAAAAAGTCAAATTTTAGCCAAAAAAAAATTTTCTGAAAATTACTTTTCCATCAGTTTTTTGCTTTTTCTATCGTTCCCAGCGTCTTAAAAGTACTTAGACACAGGATAAACGCGTTTTTGGCTCCTGTGAAATAGTGTACTCCTGCCAATAATCCAGATAAGTTTTATACAGCATATAAAACAGGATATTCAGGGCTACAATTCCGGAAACAATGTAATTTTTTCGGGGTACGCGCGAATAAATATAGAATGTGATTTTTGTTTCATTATTTGTTGAAATTTTCAGGTGTTGACTTTGTTATCCGCGGCTGTAAATCCCACATTTTTAAGAATAGTGTGGAAGTTCAAACAATTCTGCCATGCACACCAAGTCAAAGTCCATCATTGTGCTTTTGCAAAGAAAACCTTTGCAATTCTGCTGTTAAAATTGAACACAATGATTTGTACAAAATTGTGTTTCTTGTCAGTCTTCTGAAATTTGCTTATGTAAAGGCCTTATAAAAGTCTTTATTACATTTAGTTTACAGTCAAACCTAGATATATGTAGCCTCTTTAAACAGATAAAAAACTTACAATATGTTGAAAAAACCTAAAATGAACCATTATAATTGTTCGACCTTACAAATTAGGTTCTTTTCACAGGTTATTTTCACTTATCGGGAACCCCCCCCTTTATTTCAGTGTTCTATCCGTAAGCAGTGTTTGGACCTCGTACTCGTACTACGAGTACGAGAAGAAATTTTCGTGTACGAGGTACGAGTACGAAGTACGAGAAGAAATTTTCGTGTACGAGGTACGAGTACGAAGTACGAGAAAAAATTTGGAGGTACGAGGTACGAGTACGAACAGCGTCAAAATACAAGTTTTAATAGATTAACTGACAATTTTTCACTTAGTGAAATTCCGTTTTGTGAAATGTTTATTTTGAAATTATCAAAAAATTATATATTGTTGAAAAATAGGAAAAAAACGAGGTTTTGATAGACTACAAGAGGTCTTTGTTTTTAAAGTCCGTCGCGAGTTCTCTCAGATATTGTCGGACCTCTTCTCTGGCCCTATCTTTTTCATCTCCTACGAACAGATCCATCATCTCGTCTACCGCTATGCTTATGCCAATGACGACATCACCCGTTGAGAGAATGTTCAGCCAAATGACTCTCCACAGTGCGAATCACAAAGCAAATACTGGCGCTTCACGATTTAAAAGCCGGATCTTAATGTCTTTAATGAAATTTAGCAGTACGAGTACGAGTACGACCATTTCCTGAAAGTCCAAACACTGTCCGTAAGTAACACTCCGAAAACATTTTTATGCAATAAAAACGATAAAATAGTTTCGAAATGAATTTGTCTCACGGCGATACTTAATCGCTTTTGCCAGACGTGACATCTATGTAGTTAAAATTACTTCACACGTCTCATTCTATGTTTTTGGTGGAGGAATCGCATCAAGGACAAGAACCCTTTCAAAGAATTACTCAAAGACATTTCGCTTTTGTATCCACCAAACTTGCCTTTTGATATTCCTCGTTAGTATGTGTTATCATATGAAATGTATTGTTTCAGGATAAAATAAATTCAATTTATTGCATAAAAATTGTTTTCGGAGTGTTATTTACGGATAGAACACTGAAATAAGGGGGGACCGATAAGTGAAAAGAACCCAAATTACTCTTGATTTAACGAGTTTCAACAAAACTGCTTTACTTGTATGAAGATTTTTGAAATTTTTTATGTTCGACACTCGGATTGTCCTAATTTTGGGAACTAGAATCTGAGAAAATTTCAGTGTCGTGATTTCTCAATAATGTTATGATTTCTAAATAGCTCTCTGAATCAAAAAAAAATAAAGCCTATGGTTTTATCCTAATTTCCGTCAGCTCAAAAACTTTTAACGCACTTTTGAAAAATTGCTTTTAGGAAAGTTATTTTTCACTTTGAGGCTAATATAGTTTTTTTTATTTTTGGATAATTCTGCCTTCATTATGTGTGATTTTTTTCTAATTCCACCTATAGGTTTCTAAGTACCTAGCCAAAATTTCTTTATGGATTCAAATCACAAAGCAAAATTTCCGAAAGATGCTTAGCAGCCTCTTGTGACCTTGGCATGCTTGATGCCGAGGTATGACACCAACCTAATTTAAATCAATGGTCTCATGCGGTCATAGGCTAAAGAAATGGTCTCATGGGTAGTGTTGTGAATCGCACCGAGTGCCGCCAAAAGTAGTGGAATTTGATGGAGATTATTTTGTTGATTAGCTTTTGATGAATGCTGTTGGATTTGTTTTCGAATAATAAAATACTGAAATCATTGCGCTTCGAGCTTATGACACAACCTGATATTTAAATTATTGGCACTATTTGAAAAGGGCACAAACTGCAGGGGCACAAACCAAAAAGGCACAATGTGAATTGGCACAATCTAAAATGGCACATTCTACTCCTTCCCGTTTTTATATGACTTAAATTTGTTCATATGGGTTTATTTTAAAATTCTTCTTTACATAATCAATTGCCCATTACTTTTGAAAATAGTATATTATACATTAGCCTTCTGAGTCATAATCACCAAAAGACTACAGCCAGCAGTATTGATCCGGCATGCCCCAGTCTAGCAATCATTTTCCCAGTTCAGTCAAAGAGTCACCCCTGCTCAATGTTATTGTTTTCATTTGCTGAAGGAGCAAGAAGAAAAGGGAAAAAGAATGAAGGAAACGCTGCAATTGGGCAATAAAAATTTATGCGTTTCTGCCTCGGCCAAAATAAAATTGCTTGCTTTTATTGTTTGCTCTCTCAAACCCCACAGAATTTACGATGGACGACAGAAGGAGCAGCAGACAAAAAATATCGAATAATTATTGATTCAAAAAACTTCAAATCAAAGCTTGATAAAAGTGATAAAACCACAGCGAAAACCAAAAGAACAAAAATACTGAGACGTCAAAAAAATTAGAGCCTGAGCCACCCAATACACTCAGGTAATCCGTGCTATTTTTTTTATAATTGAGTTTTTAAAATACAGTCAAACCTAGATATAATGGCCCTTACCTCAAGCTCATTCCCTCCTAGGGTCCGACACTTTTATACCTCAACTTTTGAAGTCTTTGTCCAGTTTTGTTTTTACAAACTGGTTCGAAATACCGCAAGGGTTCTTATTTTTTAGGTCAATTTTCAATTATAACTAAACAGTAATTTCATAACTAAACAGTTTTGCCATTTAAAAAACAAACCTTGAAATAGCAGCGCCCTTTTTAAAATTAGAGGGCACTATATTTAGGGGGGGGGGCACTATAGGGCACTATATAATTATTTGCAAATAAACGACCGGCGTAATCGGAATCTTTGCGATATTTAGGACCAGACTATCAAAACAATAACAATATTTAACACTGTACTGTCGAAAATACTATAAAAATCGGGTTAAAAAATGTTGGACCCTAGACAGGAAAGAACTTGAGCTGGGTGCCATATATATCGAGGTTCGCCACTATATCGAGGTTTGACTGCATTTGCTATGTTTACCTATGTTTTACACAGTGTTAAATTAATTTAAATTTTTTTACCCACATGTGCAAGTGATTACCAAGAAGTTGGAGCTATCTGAAATATGAAGTAAAGAGATTTATGTGCCGGAGTTGGCGGAACATCTGTTTCCAGGTTCTGTTGGATGATTGCTGCTGGTGTGTGGGGGCTGGAAATGTTGCGACTCCTTGCTGTGTTTATGAGTGAGCAAGGGGAAGGGTGCAGACGAAAGCCTGTGCGCAAAAGGCAATCAAAGTTTACGACCCTGGGGAAGAAGGGCAAACAACACAGATTTCCACTCTTCTTATTCTTTGCTAATCTTCCAAGATTGTGCCTTTGGTTTACTTCAGATTTTTGGGTTGCTTTCATTGATTTCACCGCAAATTGCTGTGATCTGTGCCACAGTTGTCTTCATATAGATCTCAATGTTTTTATTAGGGCTGATTTACATGAAAATTTGAGCAGTTGAAAATTTTATTTCTGTAAAATAGACAACAGGTAGTGCTCCTTCGGGGTTAGTTACTTTTCTGGCTTGAGTATAGACTGCCCCCGCAGAGTGATCAGATGGCCGAGATGAGCTCATATTCGTGTTTCTCGACTCCGATTTCATAAAAAAAAAGTCGGCTGTTTTTTAATTTTGAAAGAAACATGTCCGTGCGTTTCAAAAAATTAGTATTTTTTTTTGGAAAATTTTTTGGAACCGTTCCATTTTTTACTCGTTTGGCATTCAACCTGATATTGATTACCCTATTTTTAGCTTGTCGTTTTCCTATTTTTCGCTCAATTTTTTCTTAATTGCTTCAGCGTTTGTTATGTTTTCTAAAGTGTTTCGGGCTGAAGCCCGAAACAGTTAAATGTCTTCTTCAAACAAATGTCAATTTTGATTTTTCGTGCACTGAAATGTTCCAGATGCTTTTGAATGATAGAAACTTGTTAACTGAAATTCGAGGAGGTAATATGATGTTTAGCATTGTGGTGATGATTTGTTGTTGAATTACGCCGTAATTCAACGGTGAATAAAGAAACTATTACGGTGAATAAAGGTACTTTTCCAAAATTCGCTGATTTTTGGTGCTGATTGCTGATATTATAAATAAATTCGCTTATTTTCAAAAAATTTCGATGGGAGCCCTGGTGTAAAGCATGGCCATTCTCCTTTAACGAAACTTTTTTTTCGAATCATGAGGTGGGTCACAGAGGGCTAATTAAAAAAATGTTAAATAGTTGCTGTGATTGCTGTGATTTGTAGTTTCGTATAGTTTCGTTAACCAAAGCTACTTTCGAGTAATTTATGTCTGAGGTATGTTTATGTGCGCATCTCAACCGCAAGCCCCCAACCCTTAAGCTTGAAGGGCTGTAGATGCGCACACACACTAACCTGCGATATATATTCGAACAAGACTCTTGATAGAGGCTCTTTTGCCACGGTCCATGTTGAAAAACTTGGTGGGGGTAATTCTACACTCAAGTCCGGAATTTTAGGATGTTTTTAAATCTAGGATCGACTGTAAAATAAAATTATATAAAAAAACGTTTGTCCGCACTGCAGACCACATGTGACTAGTTATTTACAATGTTGCAAGCATTTCACATTGTTAAATTTGATACTTGTGGTGCGTTGCTTATTTTCGCATCACGTCCGCTCTATTCTTTATATAGTTCTCTACAATATATCCATATTCATGCCAATTCATTACTTCACCAAAAGGTGAGAGAGAAAAAGATTTTATCCCAGGTGGAAACAGGGGAATCAAAACTAGAACATATTAAAAGCCTAAGGAGCCTGGCCACAATGAAAATGACGATGTCGATGTCCAAGTAAAGCAATGTCTAAACATTGCGTTTTTCATTTAAAAATGTCAAATCTGATATAGATGACCTGTATCTAGGCATCTACCGTATTCTTCTCATAGAAGCCCTCCCCAAAATAGTATTTTTGGGGAGCCATAATAACTGGAGCCATCATCGTAACTAGAGGCTGAGGACACCACTGGATCGATTAGCTGTAAAATACACGACACTAATCCACAGCTAAATTGAGCATTTTTTTCGTACATGGTCTTTCTATTGCCCAGAACAAGGTTATGAGGCCAAGAAAGGACTAAGAGACTGCCATGTATATGACTATTGTTGTCAAGCACATTGATTTATGAAGGTTTTTACTGCCCTTTTCTTAGTTTATTTATGACCCGTCCCAATTCCACCTTTTAAACATTTTTCAGTTCCAATTTCGGTTTTTGGACAGCCAACTAACGAAACGTAAGTTGGTTGATTGCGTTTCCGAACTCAAGTTGTGTTTTCAGAAGTCAAGGTCAAGATTTTGCCTGAAGTTGTATAAAGCTGTCTATAACTTTTTTTGCAGCATTTATTTCACACACTTATTTTATTTTATTTGAAAATAAATCTTGAATTTAAGGCAAAGTGAAGAAAATTCAGACCCATTTTCTTATAAAAAACCGAGAAAAGGATCGATTAACGTAAAAAACGAGCGACAAATTGCTTTGTCTTTAACCAATACTTTAAAATTTTACCGACTTTTTTTCGGTTTTTCATAAGCTCCAATCAGACTCCTGCAGGTTACCGGACAATTTTTTAAACAGTTTTTGTTTCGATCTTAACTCCCAGCCATCATTTTTCACCGCTTTGAATATACTATACAGCTGCTATACAACCTGGAAACGTCAGATTAGCCATAATAACTCAAAAAACAGTTTTTAGGCTGACCCGCCAGCGTATGTTAGCCAGGACTAAAAAGTGTGTTACGCGCTTTTTCCTGGGCCTGGGACATACAGTTGCGGACAATTGATAGTTAACGGCACCTATTTTTTTCTAAATTTGAAATTTTCAGTGGCAAATTCGTGGTTAAAAAAAGTAAATATACAGTTTTGTAGCATTTTTCTTCCTCTACAAGATAGTGCTGTTTAATTTTCTATAGATATTTTTTTACCAACATTTTACTATTCTTTTCAATGCACTCGCATTTTAATCCCGACAATTGATAGTTAACGACATCAAATTTCAACGACTTTCTATCGTAAAATCGTTTTAGATGGCTCCAAAACGCTGCGATGAAAGATTGAAAGTTAATTGTAAGATTGCATGACACCGATGACCAATGGAGCTTCGAAAAAATTGCCCAGCATGTGCAGATGACCGAGGTGGGCGTTTGGAAGGTCTATCAGCGCGTGAAGAATCTAGTGCCAGTCAAAATAGGTGGAAAACCACGCTCAACAGACGACAGCTACCTTTTTTCAGCAGTTTTGCTTTGAAATATCTTATTGAAACTTTAGAACGGACCGAAGGATTGCAAGAAAGTCGAAGGAAAATCCGAAGCTAACAGCACCAGAAATTTTAGAAAAGCTTAGTTTAGGCAATGCCAGCATCAGAACAGTTCAGCGTTGTCTCGTTGAGGGTTTTTTTCAAGAGCTTGGTCTCTCTGGGCAACTTATTCTTCTTTTAGGTTGGTCTTGGATTTCGCCCAAGAATGTCAATAAGAGGTTGAAGTTTGCGAAGAAACATCAGGATTGTACAGTAGATGACTGGAAGAAAGTAATATGGTCCGACGAAAGCAAGTTCAACATGATTGGTGAAAAAAGATATGTGCATCGTCCAGTCAACAAGAGATTCGATCCGAAGTACACCGAAAATACCGTCAAGTTCGGAGGAGGCAATATCATGGTCTGGGGATGCTTTTCGTGGGATGGACTTCGACCTCTTCGACTCGTGAATGGCAAGATGGATCGCTTTCAATACTAACAAATTTTTACGGAAACAATGCTGGGTCACATGGAACAACTAGAAGCAGCTCATCCGAATACGAAATTTGTAATTACTTGCTAGTCTTTCATATTTTTTTGACGAACCTTTTAGATCTTTCAACAAGATAATGACCCAAAGCACAAGGCGAAGTTCATTTCCAAGTGGCTGGAAGACAATTACATCAAAGTGCTCGAATGGCCAAGACTTGAATCCGATCGAAAACTTGTGGTGTGACGCGGAAAGAAAATCGGTGGCCACAAATTCAAGAAGGGAGACGAACTATTCAATGCAGTGAAGAATGCTTGGGAGTCAATACCGAAATCACGTCTGGAAAAGCTGGTGGAATCGATGCCCAGAAGGTGCAAAGCAGTTATTGATGCTCGTGGATACGCAACAAAGTATTGAATCTTATTCTGTTACAAGTGACCAGAGAGCTATCGGCGCCTCTATAGTATTTGAAATTTCAATGAGGGGCTATGACTTCATTCATAGAAATGGTATATCCCCATTAGAACTAATTTTTTTGCCTGTTCTTTTTTAAAATGAAAAGCTGACATTCTGGGGAAACGATGGTATTGCGACAAAGTGATTTCATGTCTACGACCCGTTCTGGCCTTCGAAGTGAAAAAGCGTTAACCAACCACCCACCCACCCACATGCCAAATATTATATAAGATGTCTTCTGTTGTTCAGATATCAATAAAGTCGTTGAAATTTGATGTCGTTAACTATAAATTGTCGGGATTAAAATGCGAGTGAATTCAAAAGGATAGTTTGACTGGCACTGGATTCTTCACGCGCTGATAGACCTTCCAAACGGGCTTTGGAAGGTCTATAGAATCCACCTTGGTCATCTGCACATGCTGGGCAATTTTTTCGAAGCTCCAATGGCCATCGGTGTCATGCAATCTTACAATTAGCTTTCAATCTTTCATCGCAGCGTTTTGTAGCCATCTAAAACGATTTTACGATAGAAAGTCGTTGAAATTTGATGTCGTTAACTATCAATTGTCGGGATTAAAATGCGAGTGCATTGAAAAAAATAGTAAAATGTTGGTAAAAAAATATCTATGGAAATTAAACAGCACTATCTTGTAGAGGAAGGAAAATGCTACAAAACTGTATATTTACTTTTTTTAACCACGAATTTGTCACTAAAAATTTCAAATTTAGAAAAAAATAGGTGCCGTTAACTATCAATTGTCCGCATCTGTATATTTGTGTACTTTTCAATAGTCTTTTAAACAGTGCTGTGCACTCGTACTACGAGTACTAAGGAGGGTTAGAAGCTCATCGGCGCCTCTATAGTAAAGTACAGTACAGTTATTTGTATAGTACAGTTATTTCGAAATTTCAATGAGGGGCTATGACTTCATTCATAAAAATAGGTATATCCCTATTAGAACTCATTTTTCGACTGTTCTTTTTTAATACAAAGCTGACATTCTGAACACGATGGTATTAGCGACAAAAGTGATTTCGCTATCTACGACCATTCTGGCCTTCGAGTGAAAAAGCGTTACCCACCCACCCACACATGCCAAATACTATATAAGATATACGAGGAGTTGGAATTGGAAGGTACGAGGAGCTCAAAGAAGCAAGTATGAGGTGTATTCTCTACTAGTCGAGAAAAGAGTCGAGTCGAAAAAATTTATCTCAATTATTTTCCTATCGCTCATGTCAAGGTTTTTACCAAAAGAGTGTTAGAAAATCTGTAAAATAACTGCTACAGGCAGCTTTAAAAATCATGAGGCAAAATCTTGTTCTTGACATTTGAAAACATTCTCAAGTTCGCTCATGCCTAGAGTGCGATAATTTTTTTGTCTTTTTATATCATATGGTCAAATAACCACGTGGTCATGATTAAATGAGTCTTATCATATTAGCCATTATTGTAAAAACTAACTTTTTCTGATTTTTAGAAAAATAATTGGAGTACAATTCAACAAAATATTTGGTATTCCTTCTACAATCACTAGCTGCTGTTTCATGCTTTTTGCCAGTTTCCTGCTATGATTCTAAGGAGCGACCTGCTTGTGAACTTATCTCCTACGTCCACCTAGTGTTATTTTCCTAAAAATTTGTTTGCTCTTGTCATCCAAGAATATGTTATTGGTTGGACAAGTATTCCGTTTTTATTTACTTGCTTTATTATGTCTTCTAGTCAATTGCTCAATCAGCTGGCTGTAAGTAAAACTACGAGGGTTCAAAGGAAAATAATCATTTTGCAGAGCACTCAGCTTGTCCAGCTCAAACATAGCTAAGAACAAGCCGGCAGCTGTGTGTCGCAATTTACCTGGCCTTAACCGACGTCAAATCAAATTCTGCAGGCGGAATTTGGAGTCTATGGAAAGTATTCGGTAGGAAAATTGAACCAATTTTCGTTTGTCAAATTAGATGTTTGCACTTTTTTTAGGGTAGGAGCTAGAGAAGCATATGCGGAGTGCCAATATCAGTTCCATAAAAGAAGGTATAGTAGCTTTTTTTAGTCAAGTAACACACCTAAAGTTAATTTCGGCTATAGTGAAGAATAGGGTTCCAAAAATCAGCTTGGTCCCCCTGTTGTTTTTTCGTAAAAAACAGCTTGGTCCTATAAATTTTAATAAATTTTAATAAAAAACAGCTTGGTCCCCCCTTTTGTTTTTACAAATTAAACAACAGGGGGGACCAAGCTGATTTTTGGAACCCTATTCTTCACTAGCGCCGTTAAGCTAGGTTAATTTCATTTACAGTCGACTCTCGTTATAACGACGCTCGATATAACGACCCGCTCGATATAATGACCCGCTCGATATAACGACCCAATAAAACTCATTTGGTTGGTCCAAGTGTATTTTATAGCTCGATATAACGACTCTCGATGTAACGACTCTCGTTATAACGACCCATTTTTAGCCGGCTATAACGAGAGTCGACTGTACTTAGCTTAACGTATTTCCTCTGAAATAGCCTCTTCTCCTCATCGATTTTTTACACTACCAAGTCAAGAATAGTATAGGTATATATGCAGGGTAAATCAAGACAATATTTTTTGGCGTATAATGTCAAAAACACTACTTTCGCTTGGCCCCCCTTGTGGTTTTAGTCCTGGCCATCCAAAGGCCATATACACACCAGGAAATGAAAAACAAAAGAGATTAAGCAACAATCGTATTTTCGACATTATATACAAAAAAATATTGTCAAATTAAAAATCAATTGGCGAAAACAGAACTTCGGAAAGTGCTAAAGATAAAAGTTACTATTTTAAAAAGACATACTTTTTTGGACACATCATGCGCTTTTTCGATTTTTCTTTTGAACCAAAACATGAGATTGTTTTCAGCCTGACTGACCTACGATTGGGTACACATTATGACTGGATACACTTACGACTGGGGTACAACTTTTTAAAGACTTTTAGTGAATATGATCGAGAATTCACTTTTTGTTGCTTTTTGCTCGTTCGCGGAACGTGTTTGAGTCCGTCCTAACATATGCTGGCCTACTCTTGCCTAAGCCTAAAAAAACCTTAATCCAGCTGTTGTTTTCAAGCTTATGTCGAAGAGGACTTCTAGATTAAGGATTTTCTCTTAATTTTTTGTAGCTCGGGAAAAATGTTTGAGTCCGTCCTAATATACGTTAGCCTACCATTCGCCTGAACACAAGATGAACAGCAACAAAATCACTTCAACTTTTATAATTTGAAATAAGTGTAGTACCAGTCGTAAGTGTACCCAGTCGTTGGTATACCTTTCAGCCTTGCTCGATTTTCGAGGGTTTTATTGTTCTTGGTGCCACTTAATCTTAAGCCCGGTAATCCCAAACCCATGGGAGCGACAGATTTTCGAGTTTGTCGTAGTTTTGATTTTGATTTTGTACCAAAACATTGTTAAAAGACCTACGGACACGATGGTTTTATATTTTGAATTGGCGGAGGACAGCTTTTTTACTCCGAAATTGTTTTTGCAAAAACATTACCATCAAAAATAGCAGAGCTTCGAGAAGAAACTGGCCGAAAAACAAAAACCACTTTTTAGTTCAAAAAATAGTTTAAAAAATCTTTTCAGAGTAAATGGCTGTCCTCGCGAATTCAAAATACGAAATACTCGTCGCCGTAGACGATAACGGCATTGTTTTTGAAACTTTGAGGTGCCAGTTGTCCTACCTTTTGGGTGCTTTAGGTGGAATTGTACAATGATTGATCCAGAGACCAACACAGTGTTTGGCGATGTCATTCTCAAAGAGGGTACGAGAGAAGCTGCTTTTGTGCATGCTATTTCCGCAGCTGGAGTAGCATATCGGATCACTAAAGACTGCAGTCGAGGAGTCATCGACAAATGTGGTTGTGATTTGAGTGGCGCCAGGTGCAATCATTACAACCCAAACTATTTAAAACACATTCTATTCAAATAGTTTAGAAGTGTTCTGGAGCCAAGTCCAGCAGGCACCTATTCCTACAAAGGATGCTCTGACAATGTGCACTACGGCATCGCCGTGTCTGCCGATTTTGTGGATGCTGCTGAGAGAAACAAAAACCAGTCGCAGGTTGGATGTTTGGCAGAATTTGATAGCAGGGGAATTTTCGAACGGGTACCCTCGGTGGCTGTGTACCCTACCACAAATCTCTCACAAGTGAGGGAACTCGAATGTGACCTGGGAGAACTTGGATGAACTTTTTTAGGATTCTTGTTCCTCAAAAATCTATCTGCCCAGCTGTGAAGGCCCACAAAATTAAAACAATGACCTATGAAAACAATCATTAACAATCGAAAAGGAAAATGTGCATAGCGGCAGAAAAAAAGTGCTTAGAAGAAGAAAAAGTTCTTTTACGGCAAAAAAAGTATTTTTGCAGAAGAAAAAAGTATTTCTACGGCAAAAATTTTTGCAGCGAAAGAGGTCTTTATAGGGCAAGAAAAACGTTTGCTTTTTTGTAGGACATTTTGGCGAAGATTCCGCAAGAGAAGAATCCGCAGAGTTTTTATTTTTGACGTTTCTGCTAGTCAAAAACCAAATTTCGATAACAGATTCACGTACAGCATGGTCAGTTTGCAAATTAGCGATTTCAAAATTTTTAAGTTAAAGGACCATGAAACTTGATAAGCACAGCAATTTGTGAAATATGGGACCACCATCATTTGGTCAATAATTTTTTTGAATTATTTTTTGTGTGCGTTTAAATTTCGAATTTTACTTATTGGTCAATATAGAACGGTATCTCGCTGTAGATAACTGTTGTAATGAGGATGAATGAATAGAATACGATATCGGACCTACTGGAATGGAACACGCGCTAATGTGGTTCTCAAGACCTAATAGCACACAATAATAACAGAGAACAATTTACAGCACAACACCACAATAACACTACAACACAATAACTGATGGATAAGGGAATTCTATGCAGTCACATAGAATTCCATACGAGACAAAATAGTACTCAAATTAATCCTCACAACAATAACTGTAGAGTAATGGAATTAGCCTAACTGGTCCGATCTGGCAATGTCAAGCGACGTTGGGCTCGACTAGTGGATGGTTGAAAATTTTGAACAAATTTTAAATGCAAACAAAAAATAATTCGAAAACATTATTGACCAAATTAGGATGGTCCCGCGCAAATTCAAATTTCGCAAATTTTTGTGCTTATCAAGTTGCATGGTCCTTTAATGTCAAATTTAAAATTCGTTTCGAGACAACAACATTTGAAAAAAATTTAATATTTCTAAATTTTACGGCGAGTTTTTAACTTAAACAGCGCTTTGGTATGCAAATCGACCATGCTGACCACGAATCTGGTGTCAGAATTTGGTTTTTGCAAAGCAGGGACGTCAATAATAAAAATACCGCAGAATTTTCAACATGCTTTTTGTAGGCCTTTGGAGTTGAAAAACCAGATTCATAAGGAACTTGGGCACGCTCTACAGGAATACGCAACAAAAATTTCATCGCAGCTCCCCAAGTACAGTCAGGGTACCCTCCTTGTCAGTCAAAATTATTTTTGACAAGCATCATAAATAATTATTTAGGAACGCCGCTTGATGAATGAACACAACAATCGGGCAGGAAGAGAAGTGCTGTCAACTAGTCTGCGTCGGGAGTGCAAGTGCCATGGGGTATCTGGGGCTTGCGAGATGCGCACCTGTTGGGATGCCATGCCCTCTTTCCGCGAGATTGGCAACACTATCAAGGACAAGTTCGATGGAGCTACTGAGGTGGCTATTGTTCCTGGTAAGCATTAACTTATTCGCACTGTTTCCATCCTCAAATATTGCAATTAAGGGGAGAGTAGGCCAAGGATGGAGCGCAAAAATCCTATGTTCAAAAGGCATACTCCAGCTGACCTGGTTGGAAATGAATTATGATGGTATATTTTTTATTTTACTAGGTGCTTGTTTAGGTATATCTGGACAATTCACCAGACTATTGTGAGCCAGACACAGAGAGAGGAGTGCTTGGAACCAGAGGCAGGCAATGCAATGTGTCTTCACTGGCTATTGATGGCTGTGATTTGGTGAGTGTTGGACAAATTTATAAATAGTGAAAACCTCTATCACAAGGGAACCGCCCGAAATGCAAAATATAAAGCATTAAACTTTATATTTGCTTCAGCCTTTTTAAGTGGTTTCCAATATCCTGAATACAAAAATCATGCGTACAGCTATCCGTGGGACCAACCACAAAAATTAAAATTTTTAAATGTCTTGATCTCCTAATCTGATTTTTTTAAATTCGAAGTAGCTAAAAAATCAGCTTGAAGGACCAAGACATTCGAACATTGAAATTTTTGTATTCGATACCATGAATGGCTATACGCACGATTTACACGGCTATACGCATGACTCCTGTTAACGAAATTTCGGGTTAGTCTCAAAACCTTGGTTGTTTAAGCATTGGTCAAAAGTAGTCCTTAGCATTATCTTCTGGAAACTTTGTAGAATTGAAGCTGAATTGTCAGGTGTAATGATAAAAAATTATGGAGCAACGGAACCTTTGCCCTCCCACTCGCCAGAACCCTGACCCTCCCACTGCCAGAACCCTGACCCTCCCACTCAGAACCCTGACCCTCCCACTCGCCAGAACCCTGACCCTCCCACTCGGCCAGAACCCTGACCCTCCCACTCGCCAGAACCCTGGCCCTCCACCAGAACCTGACCCTCCCACTGGCCAGAATCTTGTCAGTTTGTCAATCGTATTGCATAAATGTAAATTAATGTTTTAACAACTTAACAAAAGTGGGAGGTCAGGATTCCGGCGAGTGGGAGGGCAAGGGTTCTGGCGAGTGGGAGGGCAAAGGTTCTGGTTGGCCAATTATTAGAAGTAGTAACATTGAAGTCGACTTGCGATTCGAAAATAAATTTATAAATTTTCAGCTCTGTTGCCACAGAGGATATGACCGAAATGTGGAGATTGTGCAAGAAAGATGCCATTGCAAATTTCATTATTGTTGTAGAGTAGAGTGCCAGACTTGTGAGAAAATTGTGGAGACTTACACATGCAAGTAAATTAATATGTTCTTCCCTGTATTTTGTTTCCTAAGCCTAAGCCTTTGTTATTGAAATAATTGTGCATGGCTGGCTAATGGATTGAGAATTTCGGCGGTAGTGACGACTACCTTCTCTCTGTCTGTTTTTCAATTATTTTTTCATCTTCTGTAGAAATTCCTAAAAGGTACCTAATTCCTAAAAAGTTTTTTACAAAGAGTCAATTCAGTCGTCACTAATTTCTAAGTTAGGAAGCATTTTGTTGCAATTTTAATTTTTTAATAGGAGGCTACTGAAATTAAAATCTAGCGAATCTCATCTTGACTTTTTATTTGAAGAAAGTGAGTGATATTTTGATTCAGTAGCTAACTAAATATTTGTGCTTGTTGTAAAAAAGCTTGAATATTTATTGAAAATTTTGATTAATTAATAAAGAGAAGTGTCTAACTGCGGCGATATTTGCTCATGAACAAACAACAAAAAAATGAAAAAAATAATGATTCAGTAAAATCGAAAAGTCAGAAGCCGGCGTCAGCTAAATTAAAAGCAGTGTTTGTATGAGGTCAAATGAGCATTTGATTTGATGTGATTTTGATGTGATGCATGTCATCAAGATGACATCAAGTAAAATTTTTTGTGACACATCAAATCAAAATCACATCAAGTGAAAAATTTTGTGACACATCACATCAAGTGAAAAGCACCTGCGTTAACAGGATTCCGCCCAAAGAAGAAACGAAGGCTGCTGGATGGAAATGAGAATCAGACGCTAGTTTTCAAATATGCATCCAATTGTTCCAGGTTGGTCATTTAAATTATTATTCAAGATGGGCAATTCATCCATGTTTAGGGTCCATGAAATTGAGAGAGCCCTTGCCGGAGTATTGTCGATGACTTGTCTGTCTATCAATGCCTTGACAAGCCCTGAGATTTTGAATCATCATTTCAATAAGGACCTCGACGCCCGTTTTGAACTCTTTGAGTCATTGGTTGCTGAAAATGGATGGTGGGAGATTGGGTGACGATCCATCAACATTTTGAAGCAAATGGAAACTCGCAACGCTGAAGTCTTCGAGAAATCCTCTATGCTGGAGAAGATAAGTCTACTCAATCTTGTCTACCATATCTACTCAATCTTCAACTGATCTCGAAGCTAAATAATTTCTTCACCTAACCTTTATTGTTGATCAAGTATTGTTGAAGCTGTTGAAGAAGTCATCATATCAAATCATATCACGTGTATCGAAATTCTATTAATTTTATTGTGACACATGAAATCAAAACAAATCTTGATCAAGTGAAAATTTTTTTGTGACACATCAAATCAAAATCACATCAAGTGAAAATTTTTGGTGACGCATCAAATCAAAATCACATGAAGTGGGAAAAAACAACATCATGGAAACACTGATTAAAAGTCAGCTAAATTTATAATCAACTTCCTACAAACCCAGGGCTCTCAAATCGACGCTACTATGATATAATCCAGCAATCCAAGCTACTTTAACCCGTTTTTGCCCGAATTCATTTTTTTTTTGAAAATTTTCGAATTTTTTAATTTTGCACTGGGAAGGTCAAATAGAAAAGTTTAAGAACGAAGAGGCAAAATGGTGGTGGCAGGAATCGAACCTGCAGCTTTCAGTTTTCCGGGCTGATGTGCTACCATTACACTACGCCGCCACCTCTTCCTTCTCATCCTAAGGGACCTATGTATATCACTCTCTTTACCTTCCCCCTTTTTCACCAGACTGTCCTCAGTCTGCTATCATCTCTCTGGTTTTTTGAGCTTACCAGCAACTCTTTGGTTTTATCAGAGATCACCATCAACTCTCTTCTGCTGCGATACACCTCGCAGGCTAAGGGACTGACCTAGACAGGGCAGACAAATACATAGACGCCAATGTGGACCCCAGAGATCATAGGACTTTACGTTGTGAACTTTGTTCACCATCCTCCCTCCGGATGAACCACTCGCTGCTACCAGAAAAGTTTAAGAAGGAAGAGGCAAAATGGTGGTGGCAGGAATCGAACCTGCAGCTTTCAGTTTTCCGGGCTGATGTGCTACCATTACACTACGCCGCCACCTCTTCCTTCTCATCCTAAGGGCCTATGTATATCTGCTCTCTTTACAAAATATAGAGGTAAAATGGCTAATTTTATTACGAAAATGCAGTCAAAAAATAGGATTTGTTGATAAAATTTCAAGATTTAGCACAAAATTGGCTTGTTTTTTTGAATACTATAGGGTTGTTCTAATAATTATCGGCGGGTTATTGGCGTGTATGAATGCAATGTTTATCGGCTGTTTGTTAGCTTTTTTGCTAGCTTGTTTAGTTCACATTATATTCTACTCAATCAAGGCTAACTGGTTTTTAGATTTGGAGCAACATGGACGAGAACAACTCAGGTGAGAATGAGGACAGTGACCCAGAAAACGAACCTGAACTTGCTTTGCTGCGTATATATTTCGACCGTCTTACGCTTCATAATGATGACGATGATGTGGGCATGGGCGACGTAGATCTGGTTCTTCTAACGCCAGTAAATGCAGCAAATTCAGACGAGGAGGAAATGCAAGTGGAAGGGTCTGAGGTCGTGCCTGAGGTCGTACCAACACCGTCAATTGTCCACGGTATTTGTTTTTGCTTCCTTTCAATTAATTTTTCTATCTTTTCTGTTCTTTATTTTAGGTCAACTCCACCCGAAGGACAAAACTGGGCTCAGGGTTTGGGTAGACATAATCCCGAACAAGACTCTTGATCAAAAATGCATTTAGAGGCTCTTTTTGCCCAGCTCCAGTGACCAAAACATGGTAAAACAGGAAAATGGTCGAAATTTCAAAATGCCCAAAACTCTATTTTTTATTGACCAGAACACAAAAAAATGTCTTTTTTGAACTTCCGAGGTGATTTTAGGTTGATATAGGGTGTTTGGAAACACTTTAAAAAAGGGGGTATACTCGGTAGGGTCGAACATTTCATATAAATAAGGAAATTTATTTTCGCAATATTTGCTGTACCAAAATACCGACAAATTTTATTTGTAGGAAGTTTGAGAGCCCTGTTGTATACGTAGCAGAGTGTTCCAAGATCTCACAGTTATTATCGGTTACTAAAATTTTTTTAATATTCTGGCTTATTTTTCAAATTAAAAAGGCCTAAATTTTTGTTAAAATTACAGTTCCGTTTGTCTTTGGGTACTTTAAATTCTTGAATTATTTCGAATATACTATCTTCTGTTACCCAATCGAGGCAATGTTGCTGTATGTCCACTCCCGTCTGTCACGAGTCGCCGACGTGATTGAGTTGTTTAATCTCTTCTTCCTACATTTATAACAGGATTCCCTTCTTAACTACTAGTTGTGGTTGCGCATTATTCATCCTTTTTTCTTGCTCAATCATTTCCGTCGAACTCATTTGCGTTCTAAACTTGTGCGCAAAATTAAAATTATTCTCTGTCTCTGTGCATCTTCTTTTATATGCAAATTTTTCCACTTTACTATTTAGCTATTTTTAAAGTACTTATTATTACAATGATCTCAGGAAAGTCTTGCCAGAAATTCATATATTCTCAAATTAGCATTTTTCTCATTCCCATAATTTCATTTTTTATTCATATTACTCACGGAGAAGTCTGTCCGCCATTTTTTGGCGAATCCGAATGCCCAGAAAAGTATGAGTGCACTCTGGGTGTTTGCAAAGACAAAGAAGGTAAACTTCCGCCAGATGACTGCTCACAGGTAGGTGAGACAAATTGACCCAAGAATGGAGCTTAGCCCTGTTGATTTTGTTTAGATAAAGTGCCGAGATTACTCCAAGTGTTCTGGCAAAGGCAAATGTCTGCCATTGGAGGGTATGCCGTGTGGAAGAAATGTGCTCGTAGGAGATGGCATGGCCTACACAATTGTATCTGACTGTGGCAAACGAGGCAAATGTGTGAGTGGAAAATGCTCTTTAGATAGTCAGTTTGCATTTCTTTAGGGAAATACTTTATTTGTCCCGATATACTTCCTTTTTGTCTCAAAAATAATTTTTTTGTCCCAAATTTTTTGCCAAAAAAATATTTAGAAAAAAAATATCGCCTGTGTCTTTATACTAGTGATGATCGCTAGGCCAAATGCGTTTGTGCGGTTGCGGTTATTTTAAAACTGGGTATGCGGTTAACCGCGCGGTTTCACGGTTTTTCCGATGTTTATCGAAGGAAGAATTTCATGAAGAAATATCAACATCTCGGCATTTCCTGGCAAGAGGTTGGATCGGCGGTAATCGTAAACGTCCCTTGCCACCGAGAAGAGCTGCTCGCTTGGAATACTTGTTGCAGGCGGTGAAAGATATCTACGCGCTAACCTTGCCAGAGATGGGTAGTTCTTGTTGTTAGCCTGAAAGTTATTCAAAATACTAGGAAACAGGTAAATAAGTGAAGTAACATTACCGCCCCAAAGTCCAACGGTTCCGAATCTACTCCAATGCACTTTTCTCTCAAATAGTCGGCGATCTCTTGAGTGGGGTTGGGTGTTGACGTTGCTTTCTCCTCTTGATCATCTGTGAAGAACTGTGAGTTTTGGCCGAAGAAAGAGTTCGACTCCTCCTTGACACGCTTTGTAACCGGCGAGGAAAGATCTAGAATTCTTTTATTTTAAGATCTCAGAAAGCAAAGAAAATAATCCTTACCATCGAAACCTATAAAGTCTTCTCTTTTCGACTCTTCAAGAGTCTAGGCACATCTGTCTTGAAGCCGATTCAAGTGGGTCCAGTATTTTGATGAGTTGGTCGATAAGATCCCATTCATCCGGGCTGAGCTCTAGAGTTCGTACTTCAGCAGATAGAGATCTATCCCCGCCTTTTGCTCCAGAAATCTTTGGCACATGTAGAGCGACGAGTTCCAGCGAGTTGGTACATCCTGAAAATTATGACACAGATTTGATAGATTAAGATTTGATAGCCAAAATATTTACCTGCTTGAGTCTGTGAACGGGTAAATGAAGCGCCTCTTGCTCCTTCCTCAACCGATCATATGCGAGGTTTGAATGATTGAAATGGCTCACGAGACTTCTGCACTTCTCTAAAACCGCCTTGACTTCTCCTCGAGTTGAATTTCCCAGAGTAGACTCATTGGTGACTGAAAATGTTAGGATAACGACAGTTAAGAAAGATGAATTACAAGATGGGAAATCCATGATGGAAAGATTGAAAAAAATCGTATTGAAACACATTGCCAGAAATTCGAAAATGCGGAAATTCGAATTTGGATTAACCGCACTTCTTGCAGTTTTTCAAAATTTGCGGTTGCTAAAAACGTATGTGCGGTTAACCGCCCGCGGTTATTTTCCAAAAATTTTGCGCGGCTATGCGGTTAACCGCAACCGCGATCATCACTACTTTATACACAGGTGCCTAACAAAATTTTCTATCTCCTTTTTTAAAAAGCATGGGACCAGCAATTTGTTTGAAAATTTCGAAAATTTTCAAAATTGTTTATATTTGAGGTAGAATTATGTCCCCAAAGTTCTTCTCATCAAACTGCGACCCGAAAATACCGGTCAAAACTTTTAATTGACACCGAAATATCCTTTTGTCCCTGATTTCTGAAAAACATATGGGGATTAAGATATTTTTAAATTTTTTTTTCTAAAATTTGCGTTTTGCGAAAAATTGCATCAGGGTATTAAGGTCACATTTTTATTTCGGGTCACCTCGGTCCTCGAAAGCAAATTTTATCTTAAAATGTTTCAAACATGGTAGAAACGATGTGTGAAAACTTAAGCAATAAGATTTGCGACAGTTGATTTACAAACAACGCATTTTGCGTCACACAATTTGCACACCAAGATTTGCGCCCAAAAACATTGTGCCGCAAGATTCACGACTGTTAGACAAGAGATTGCGAGATTGGAACTGCGAGATTTCCTTGATTTCAAAGGCATCTGATAGTTCTGTTCTGACTGTCTGGTCGCAAAAGTTGCAAGGATATTGATTTTTCCGACCGTTTTTTGAAAAACCCTGTCATTTTTTGCCGATTAAAATTCTTTGTAGCGAAATATGTCTGTCGCGTATCTTGGCGCTCATAGTTTGGATCGCAAAGATTGCAGTACAAAAAGATGCGAACCTTGCGGCGCAAAACTCGCAATTTTAATATCACATTTTCTTGTCTAAAGTCGTAAATCATACGGCGCGATTTGGTTTGCATATCGGCACAAATCTTGCAGTGCAAGAGGTTTATCACAAACTTAAGGCGCATATCTCAGAATTCAAATCTCACAATCTCTCAAATAAAATCATATGATCCAAAATCTTATTGCTAAAGTCTTGCCACGCAGTGAAAATACCCTTGAACCGAAATTAAGCCATTATTGAGAAAAAAATTAAAAAGTGGTCATAATAGGACACCCCCAAAATCAGACCTTCCAAAAATCGTTGAAACTACCCTCTGGAACAACAAGTTTAGGCTTAGCCCTTAGGCTTAGGGGTAGGCCAGCGTATGGAAGTTGTGACTAATAAGTGTTTTACGCACTTTTTCCGGGGTCTGCAACATATATTTGGGTGCTCTTTACTTAAGCTTTAGAAGGCATAAGTTTGGGGGGGTATTCTATACTAGGGACAAAAATTGCTTTGTCCCATGTGCTTTGAAGAAATCGGTGACAAAAAAGAGTATTTTGGTGTCATAATTATTCGGTGGGTTGAACTTGTTGTAATTGTTATATAATTATCACTAGCGTATTTCCTCTCATTGCCGCCCCGGGGTGGCAATGAGAAGCATGCATTTTTTTCAAACTTCAAGTGGTCCAAAACTCGTGTTTTCATTTCAAAACTGTTTGAGCTGTGTAAAAAATGCCTGTTAGGTTTTAAAATCCCTCGCAGCACTTTTTACACAGCTCAAACAGTAAATGAAAACAAAAATTTAAGACCACTTGAAGTTAGGGGGCGGCAATTAGAGGAAATAAGGTACAGTCAAACCTGGGTTATCCGACACCCCAGTTAACCGACACCCTCTTTTATCCGACACCATGAGCCCGATTTGGTTGGCCTGGTAAACCTACACCCCAGTCATCAGACACCTCGTTTAACCGAGACCTCGTTTATCCGACACCATAAGGGCAGTCCCTTTGGGTGTCGGATAACCCAGGTTTGACTGTATAAACATCAATATGTTGACTCAAGAACTTGTTAAATCAATTCAGAATGCCTTAACATCCTTTGTGAGGAGGGCGAACACTGTCGCGATGGAAAATGTCGAAAACTGCTAGGAACTTTTTGCTTCTCCACTTTTGACTGTGGTTCTAAAGCTAGTGGTCTTCACTGTAAATCAAATAAATGTGAAAAGAGGTCAGATCAAGGAATCAAACAAGATTTTAAGCCAAAGTGCGATCCTGGAGAATCGCCTCAAAACGAGAAATGCATTCCACAAGATGGTGTGAATACAATATCCAATTGACTTTGTAAACTCGAATAACCCATTGTAGGTTGTGCTCAGCTAGTGTGTGAACTAGGAGAGACCTGTCTCAACGGCTTCTGCATTCCCACCACTTTTGAGTGCGACAATGGCCCACCAGCACCAGGCTCTTTGCCTGTTCCCCCATGTCCAGAAAATATGATTTGCAAAAACAGAGTATGCGTAAAAGATCCCTGTATTGACCGTTGTCCACCTGAACATGCTTGCATCAATGGTGGGGAATGTCGTTTGCTACAAGGACTGGCATGTACGGAAGATTGCCCTCCTCCTTTTGAATGTATTAACGGTGTGTGTATAAAAGACGGTAAATTTCTTAGTTGTAAATTTAAATATTTATTAATCAAGTTTATTTCAGAATGCCGCCGCAAAGTGTGTCAAATCGGCGAAAGATGCGACGGTGGATTTTGTGTGAGAGTGCAAGGCAGACTATGCAAAAATGCTGATAGAGATTGTGGAGAAGCATTTGTGTGTGAAAACGGGCAATGCATAGACAAAATTGTTTCGATGGTAGATGCTGAGAAAGAGCAGATTTGATTTTTATATAGAATAAAGTCACGTGCACAATGAGTGTGGGACTGAAGGACAACGATCGACTGACCACAAATTATGACTGACCACGAATTCGGTGGTCGACTGACTACGGTTTTTGAACTCGCGCCTTTTGAAATTTTGATATCTACCAAGTTGAGCCACACGTTTGAGTCCATCCTAACATGCGCTGGCCTACCATAAGCCTAAGCCTAATTAAAAAAACCTCACAAAACTGCCTAAATATAAATGGCGCGAGTTCGAAAACCGTGGTCAGTCGACCACCAAATTCGTGGTCAGTCAAATTCGTGTTCGGTTGATATTTTACCGGGACTGAGTGTGAGATTTGGGAAGAGACGCGAAAACGCGGGAAGAGCTGTACTTTTTTTTCTTCACTGAAACTTTTTTTCTGTTCGTACCATCTGGTGGATAAGATTCAGGGCTTCAAGCCACCAGAGCTATGTTAATGAGGGATTTGACTGTATATAGATCAGCAGCATATAAAGTATTCTGCTTACAATCAGTGTTGTGCGTTTGGCTCGTTTGCGAGGAAAGCAGCTCGCGTCCTGTTAACAGGACGCGAGCTGCTCGCTCGCCAATAGATATGTATGGCGAGCCATATGGCTCGCGAGCCATATGGTTCGCCTTACATAGAGAGCAAAGTGCTTGCGACACATACACGAGCCATATGGTTCGCGAACCATTTGGCTCGCATACATGTGCGTATGGTTCAGCTCAAAATAGTGTGAGTTAAAATAAAGCCCAAATCTTGTTTATTCTTTTCGTTTTTGTAATTTTTTGTCTGTTTTTTTTTGCAAACACTACGCTGTGGTAATACTTTATTCATTTTCCTTGTCTTTAACAATAAATCGACGGTTGAAACTCATAAGAACTTTTCGCTTTGCCAATATCCCATTAGTTGGGGCCTTATGTCCGGCTGTGTGAAGTGTTAATTGAGAAAACATCCTCTCTACCGCTCCTGCATGAGAAGGTGATGCTAAAACAGAGAATGCTAACGACGAAAGTCTTGGATAAGCCTAAACGAGAATTGTTTCGAAAAATGCCTGTGTGAAACCTAACATACTTTTTTATGACTATTCCAAAACGCAGCAGCATTATTTGGCGTTGTTGCTTTCCACATTTCTTTAAAATAAGACTCAATTTCAAAGTTTAGACCAGTTTTTTTGTAACTGGTGTGACTGGACGCATATTTTGACCATAAAAGTCAAAAAGTGGTTTCTGGGTCGGTTGATATGTGGTGCTTTGCACAGAACTCGGATTCTCATTTCCATTTTCAGATTCTGCTGCAAACTTCTGAGCCTAGATTATGCGTTATAAATAATTGGGCTGAAGTAAACTTTAAGGTTAACAGAAGCTTACAATAAATTGAATCGCCTCCCTTGCTCTATCTTCCATTCCTAGAGCTACGTTTATGCAAGACACACTGGGATCGAGGAATGTGGCAGGGCCCTGTAACTTTTAAAAAATTCGAAAGACACAAAATTCCAGGAAGCAAAAGGGATAATGTAGGCCGTTTATCTTGTTGTAATTCGTCAGTCACTCTTCTTAATGGTTTAATGATTTCTACAATCTGACTTAATAAGTCCACATCAGATTTGGAAATTGTTGGCCTCGAGATATTTTGTTGACATCTTCAACTATTTCGAGAAGCCTTGAATATGTTATCTCAAGGGATGACCAGCGCGTATTTGCAGGAAATAATATCAATTTACCAGCTTTTTTTTCAATGCTTTTGTTGCGACATTATTTAAAAATTATCGGCTCTTCATGTGTTGGTAGAAACGTTGAGTGTAAGCTGTGATCCTGCTTGCACTGCTTTCATCACCATTCTTTCGCTGCGGTCATTAGCACACGCTTTGTCAATTGATTCCTCAATTCGATTAGATTCTTCGGTCTCTGTTAAAGCTCGTCTCTGCGGAAGTATGATAAGAACAAAAATAAAGAAAGATAGCTTCATGATAATTCATGCAACACGAAATTTTTTAAGTTTAAAGATGAATTTTAAATTTTAATATCTTAAAAGAGAAGCAACAGAAAAGCTTTCAAATATAAATTCGCGCCTAAAATAGTTAAGAAATTGGAAAAATTTAAACAGAATTTGTTCTTAAAAATAGCATTTGGCGATAGCACTAAGCCCTGCATACGCTTGAGCTTAACTCTGCTCTTATCACCGTAGTGATTATGAAGCGTTGTTGCTTCTACTTTGCCGTCGATTGTAGATGCAGCTCCTCAATGTATTGTTAAAGTACTGTTCAAAATTCTGTACAGAACTGGACATTTCTTTTCAGCTGTACCACAGGGTCCCTTTTCCCAGAATATGCACCGCCATCGTGTGCGTCTTCCTCTAGTGTCCTTTTTCCAGTACAAGTAATCATCCAAGTGTCCCACAAATTTGTTTTTTTCACTCAAAAGTAGCTCCATCGTCAGCAGTAACAAAATTTATGATACATGCACTTGCAAACAGGTGTAATGAGGAAATATAAAAAAAGCAGTAAGAAGTCTGAAAACTGGGTGGGAGAGTTGGAAATCGTATCTTAGTAAACTTAAAACTTTGAATAAAAACTCAATAAACGTGCCAATACTCTAAAAAAATTGGGGACGAATTCACCTGGGGACGAATTCACCTGGAGACCAGTGTTTGACTTTCAGGAAATGGTCGTACTCGTACTGTACTCGTACCGCTAAATTTCGGCCGTCGTACTTCGTACTCGTACCTCGTACCAAAAAAATTTTGCTCGTACTTCGTACTACAAGCATTTGCTGCTCGTACTTCGTACTCATTTACAAAATAATGACTCTCACTTCTTACTTTTCCATAGTCTTAAAATTTCAGTAGTTTTTAGTTCTACTTTATTTTTGCTCGTTATTTTGAAAATTTATGAATTTTAAAGAAAATATTAGTTATTAAGTACTTATTTCTCACAGCATTATTTATTAATGTGTTTAAAAAACATGAGTTATTTGAAAATCAGTTCAAAAAAATTATTTGCAATGTATTTTTTATTAAAAGACATTAAAAGATCCGTTTAAGTCGTGAAGTGCCAGTATTTGCTGTGATTCGCACTGTGGAGGGTCATTTGGCTGAACATTCTCTCAACGGGTGATGTAGTCATTGGCATAACAATGGTAGTTAGAGACGATGGATCATTCATGAGGAAATGAAAAAGATAGGGCCAGAGAAGAGGTCCGACAATATCTGAGAGAACTCGCGACGGACTTTGAAAACAAAGCCTCTTGTAGTCTGTCAAACCTCGTTTTTGCTATTTTTCAACAATATATAATTTTTGATAATTTCAAAATAAACATTTCACAAAACGGAATTTCACTAAGTGAAAAATTGTCAGTTAATCTATTAATACTTGTATTGTAAGTTACAATGCTTATTTTAAACAAGGTCAATATGCCATGATTTATTATGTAAATATTATATTTAAGTATAATACCACAATATAATATATTCTTTTGGGTCTTTTTATTGTGATTCGAATTTCTTTGATAGATTTAAAGGTCAATGATGGCGAAGACAGTAGCTTTGATAATTACCAAGATATTGACAAACACATCCACATCCACATGTATTCCATGCAAAAGGGAGAGAATAGCCACTAACACAGCAATCAGGGCATCAATCAAACCCACAACCACTAAATGCACAGTTAATTAGTGAAATAAGTTTGCAAGTGGAGTTGACTTACATGCCACCAAACATGGCAAGAAACCATGACGAGGGAAAAAGAGCCAAAATAGCAACCATCGACTTGCACTTTGGCTGCCAAGTCTGCATTTATTTTGACGAAAACATCAGCCAAAATGCTGATGTCTAATCCCAACAGGTCGATTTTAGCTTTGATTAAAGCTTCCACCAGGGCTTTGATGGCTGCAACAATATCCAAATCTATGTCACCAATCACGAGGTTCACAAGAATAAGAATATTTGCCTTAATATTAGCTAGGATGCTTACAAACAAGCTAGAGAAGTGAAATTGAACAGGAATACAGTAGAAGCGGAACAAGACACTCAACAAGATGTTCAGAATAGCATCCACTATGGCGATAACAGCTTAATTAGGGGTGTTAGCAAGGGGTATCAACTCTTAAGTTTGGTTCCTTACCTCCAAGAAGTCCTGACAAATCAAGATTAGCATGGCATTTAAGTTCAGCAAGTATGTCAGAAAGAGAAATTGGCAGTCCAATTGCCACAGCAGCATCTATCTGGGCATCTATTATAGCTTCCAAGTCCAAAGGCAATACTTCTGCAGTTAGGTTGGCACGCACTTGCAAGAACACCAGAATCAGAGCTTTGATCACAACTCTGACTTTAGAAGGGTTGCTGCAAGGAGAGCAGGGATCGCAGGGATTGCAGCGAGGTCTGGAAGGTTGGCAAGAGCAGCAGGAAGATTGGCAGTGTGAGTGGCATTCTCCTGCAAATAAGTATAAGTCCCGCGTACTTATTTCGTTTGCCACGCCCCCTCCCCCTGGGGCAAATTAAATTTTTGGCGTTACAACACCACTTCAATATAACGCAACCACCAGTAAAAGCCACCTTGAAATTTGCAAATTTGGTTGTTCGACAAATAAACACAACAGAGTTTACCCCGAATATGCCTCCCCTAATAAAGCATCACCCTGATATGATATAGTCAGGGCTCCCAGACGTCTTTATTTATAAGATTTGTCCTTATTTTAGGATTCCGAATCTTTCTTTTTGAAGTTCACGTCAAAATCTTATTCGTTGGTCGCCAAAGAGCAATAAGCGCTGGATAAAATATCATATTTTGCTAAAATACCCTAAACGTCCTTATTTCGAGCAAATGTCCTTATTTTTTAAAATTTGATCTGGGTGCCCTAGATATAGTTTTAGAGACCAGAGGGGTAGTATAGTGAGATTAGACTGTAAGAACCGGCCTTTCAACTGGTTCCGGAGGTTAAAACTTTCTCAACCGACTTTAGCTTTAAAGGGGCTTGACCACGCTAATAAGAGGTGGTGCCCGGGAATTCAAATTTTTTTTCCTAATCATTGAACTTCTGCACGGATTTTTCAACTTGGTTTCTAACAAAACCATACCTAAAATTATATTCTAAACCTTGTTTTGTTACAAAAACCAAGTTGAAAAACCGTAGAAGTTCATGATTGAGGCTTTTTTAATTCCCAAGCACCATCTTATTAGCGTGAAACATGCTCCTTTAAACAACAGTGGTTTTGGCGCAGCGGTGCATACTAAATTTGTACTTGAGGGCAGTTTTCTTTATCTAGAACCCTACTCTTTCAAGTAATTAAAAAAATTGCATGACTCAAAAAGTACAGTGATCGATGAAGAGTATTGTTTCGCCAACCCAAATTTTAAAATAATGTGACCAAAACCATGGTCATCGCTTTTTTATTACAAGCTACCTTCTTCAGAACTCTCCTCCGAACTTTCTGATGAATCGTGGCTTGGTCTAGTGGGCTTAGGTGGTCTAGTAGGTCTAGGCGACTTAGATGGTCGGGTCGGCTTGGATGGCTTAGTGGGTTTAGATGGCTCAGTAGGTTTGGATGGCTTAGTAGGTTTGGAAGGCTCAGTAGGTTTGGATGGCTCAGTTGGCTTGGAAGGCTCAGTAGGTTTGGAAGGCTCAGTTGGCTTGGTAGGCTCAGTAGGCTTAGTAGGCTTAGTGGGTTTGGATGGTTGTGGAGACGATTTACTTGGATATTTATCCGATACAGTAGAGGGTGGATATTTATCAACAGTAGTAGGTTCATCATATTCCCATCCATAAACATACAGAAACCCAATAATGAGCACAAAGAGATAGTCTAGAAAGAGCCATTTTATATGATAAAGTCAAGTAAAAACTGAATTGGTGAATTTGATTTCACAGCAGCTCTTATATACTGTTAACTATGAAAACAAAGGTATTAAATTGCTGTTCACAGATTTCAATACAGCTGTTTGTGCAGGGCAATTGATGTAAATTACTGAAAGGGCAGTTAGTTCTGCAAATATTTACTGCATAGTTGGACATTCCTGCTGTTTTTATTTGAAATGTGCTGTTTTTGTGTTGTTACACAACCCAAATGTCGACCTCTGATTTACTGCTTGTATTTATTCAAGAGTAGTTCTATCAACCTAATGAAATTTAATTTAGTGCTGCGAAATGCTGAAAGCAACTACTGTCCTTTTATTTCAGCTTATGGTTTTGTCATAATGTGCTCATAAACATTAATGATTTGAATGCTTTTTTCTATTTTACGCTTGGTTTGATCTGTGAGTAGGGACAATTGGTACAAACTCTTCTAAAAGTTCATTCGCTCACAATAATAACAAGTGCATTTTTTGAATTAATGGCTCAGGTAAATATTATTCAAAATATTGACTTCGCTCAAAATATTGTGCTGTAAGGATTGCGAAATCCCTATTACACTTAATCCAGAACAAAATGATGTTTTCAAAGTGACCATCTTTCACTTTGAAAATTTGAATAAAAAGAACTTTTTGTCTCGTAAAGAAATTTTAGAGCAAACGCGTTCAAACAAAAAGGGTGGTACAGTCGAGTGCCAATATAATGGCACCACTGGGGACCGGTCAAAGGTGCCGTTATATCGGGGGTAACATGAAAAAATCTTTATTTGACTAAACAGAAAATTTTTTTATTTGACTAAACAGGTGGTGCCAAATAACACAAACAATTTAACGATCTACGAAAAAAATCGGTGATTTGGCTTTGTTTTTCATTATTCTTTCGATCTTGGTAAAAGACTTCATCCAAAGCGTCACTGTGCTTGAGAATAAATGGGTCAGAGAACTTCATTTCCACAAATCGTCGGACGAGATTCCAAGCAGATTGAGCTTCTTGACGTGTGATGACTGGTTCTTCTTTCACCCATTCAATGTGCATACCTTCACTGTCACCGAAGCTGCTAACCTCTTCTACAGCCGAGACCTCCACGACTATTTCTTCAAGAGTTAACGCACCATCTGTAAAAAGATGAATAACCAAAATAAATTAATACAAACCAACCGGTGATAACCCCAAAATCCGCCTCCATAAAGTCCAATATTTCGGCTTGTTCGTTTATTCCACCGAAACATATAGGTTATCCTGAGCATCTAGAAGGTCGTTCCTTCCATCATCCGGCTGTTCCTCTTCTTCAGCATTTACTTCTTCCACCTAAGCAATCGAAATCAATTATGCAATTTAATTAAAACATTACCTCTTGGTTGATCACAAACTTGGCATGGCGAAAACAGTTGGAAATTGTAGCCGGCGTCACTTCATTCCAAGCACGTCGGAGGGTTTGTAGTGCGCCCAGCAGATTTACGAGAATGTCTTTGTTTTCTTCGATCGCTCTGATTCGTTCGCGCAGCAAACGCCTGTAATGGACCTTCAGATTTTGAATGATGCCCTGATCCATGGGCTGAAATGGGTTTTTTCAATGCGGGTCAAAAGTAAATCACAAACCTGACTGATTGCAGTTGTGTTAGGAGGAAAAAATCTCAGAGTGATACATTCCAAGTCGAGATTTGAGGGATGCGCGGAGCAGTTGTCGACGTAAAGAAGTGTTTTACGGCCTGCTTTCTTCAATAGTTTGTCCCATGCTTTCAACCAGTTGCCAAAGATTGCACCTATAGCAAATACTAACATAAATACTTAGTAACAAAAGCAAAGGTAACCTGTCATCCAAGCCTTAGTATTAGAAGCATACTCAACCGGAATCACTGCATTTTTGAAACACCGAGGATTTTTGATCGACCGATTACTAGCAGAGAAGTTTTCAGAACCTGACATATTGGTGCCGACGAGAACGGTTATCCTTTCCTTACTTTTCTTTCCGTTAGTACACTTCTCACCTAAAAAATCAATCCGCTGACTGGAAGATTGTTGCTTCTGACCTGTTTGAACCAGACGACAAGCGCTTCTTCCATTTGTTCATACATTCCTGGCTTTAGTCTTAACCGCTTTGCATTCCCACCCTCTTCGATTGCTTTCATAATGGTTTCCTTTTCCTTTAGTATTCCTTGCAGCGTTCCCCTTGGAATTTGAAACCGTGCAGCCAGCTTTGTCTGATTGTTATTTTCGGAAGCCGCTTTGATAATAGCTTTCTTTACTTCCAGGGTTACAGCAGTGTGCTTCCTTGCTGCCATAGCGAACTAAACGAAAGAAATTTTGAGATAAATTTGTACTAAATTTATAAGTGCCGTTATATGAGGGGCTATTTTATTCACCGGGACCGTCTTTAGTGCCGTTATAGGGGTGCCGTTATATCGGGTGCCGTTAGGGTAAACTTTGTCGGGTTACTCTGTCGGCCAGCCAAATATCTCCCAAAGGTGCCGTTATAGCGGGGGTGCCGTTATATCGGGGGTAAACTTTGTCGGGTTACTCTGTCGGCCAGCCAAATATCTCCCAAGGTGCCGTTATAACGGGGGTGCCGTTATATCGGGGTGCCGTTATATCGGCACTCGACTGTATTTATTAAAAATTACTAGAATATGTTGTTGCCACAGATGTGGCAATTTGTAGGCGCCGAGGACCTGTGTGGGGAACACACGTTACAAAAATGATGCATGCTAGCACCAGGATTTGAAACTGTAACCTTGCCTTGGTCCCCCAAGGCAATCCAAAATTCACCCCAAAATGCCTTGGTCCCCCCTGTGGTTTTTGGGACCTTCAACAGGCCATAACTTTTTTTGAGACGTTCGAGTTCAACTTTTCATAATTTTTCAGGCAGGAAATCGACCACGTTGAGTTGAATGGTGTAATCAGATTTCCGATCTGATTGAAGGGACACCCCCAATATTTTTTGTGACATACAGACACACACACACAGACAGACAGACAGACAGATCCAGCGCTATAGTAAAGGGGGCTATTTTAATTAAATTAAATACTATTTAATTTAAACCGTAGATTTCTGAAAATTTTTGATATTTTCATTTATTTTTGTGTCAATTTTTTATAATTTTTTTATAAAATTTTTGCATTGTCGTGTAGCCCACAATCTCAGCTTTCCATCGAGCTATCAAACACCATTGTATGATCACATAA